>CAJQZN010039544.1:52616-80616 GCA_907164685.1 Colias eurytheme | reverse complement strand
AATCGTGGTTTTGGTATCTTTATTTCAGTTCTTACTTCATTTTTTTTATTTCGTACATTTTTTTTGATGATTTAGTTTTCTGAAGTTAACTTATAAGTAGGTAGGTAATTAGTCATAATTAAGTGGAGATATGTTTACGTGAAATTATATTTATGTTTTAAAACGCTACATTCTGACAATAAAACACATTAGGTAGAATGTGATTCCATACAATTTCACGATATATTCTTGGTAATTAATTTGTATGTTTGTGTGTATATCATACGTTTATAGGTATAGTAACTCGTGTCACAGTGTTAACTTGACCGATTTTAATGTTTTTTTGTGTGTTACCTAATAAGGTTGTTCTGGCAGATCGACGTGTTTTCAGCGTTACCTATCCAAATATTATTTAGCTGAAGAGTTTTTGTTTGAACGCGTTAATCTCAGGAACTACTGATCCGATTAAAAAAAATATCGGTGTTAGATAGACCATTTATAGAGGAAGGCTATAGTCTAATATTCACGCTAAGAAAAACAGGAGCGGAGCCACGCGGGTAAAACCTCGGAGCACAGCTAGTTTTTATATTGACTTATTATTTGATTTATTTTTAGACCATTTTTTATAGCTATGTTCAAACAAATGATTCCATTATTTAAAAATGTCGATAAATATACAATATCGTTTCTAATAATCATTTAGTGTCTTTATGGTCTAAAACCATAGATAATGGTGGTGATAAATTTTGATGTGATTCATAATCTAGATCCTTTTTCTAGTTTTTATGTTCAAATTTAAATAAATTATAACGGATTGAGTTTTAAAACTGAAATGACTTAATTCCGTTATTCTTATGTGTATCAAATCTCATGGCTATATTAAAATTATCTTTCATACAAAATATTCGTAAAATTTTATTATAATGGATTCGTGTATTTTATGTATTTTTCGTAAGAAAACATTTAATCCTACTAATATTATAAATGCGAAAGTTGTGAGGATGTGTGTGTGTGTGTGTGCGTGTGTTTGTTACTCTTTTACGCAAATACCTACTACTGAACCGATTACAATGAAATTTAGCACACATATAGAGGGTAACTTGGATTAGCACATAGGATATGTGATTTCCGGGATGAATCCCACAGGAACGGAAACAATGCGGGTTTTTCATTTAAAACGCTGAAAAAAGCGGAAAGCTAGTGATTTAATACTTTTGATCGATTTATTCTGAAATACCTAGGCACAGTTGTAAAATCCTAATTACAGAATTCATATTGGATTTTTTCGACTTTTTCTTTAAAATATACTTTCTCCTCGTTATTTAATATCATAGACATTTCTCTTTGAGGAAAAAATTATAAAGCGAGGGTGGCCTGTTAATTAAATCAATGTTAATATTATTTCTATACCAGTATTGCCAGTCTAATGACTTCTACATAAATGTGGGTAATTAAAAGTAATTAATAGCTTTATCTTGTTCAATTATAATGTAAGAATGTTAACAACAAAAAAATATAAAAAATATAGTGGAACCCGTATTGCGTATTTTTATTAAAACAGTATATAATTAGGGATAATTAAAGCTTTTTTTAGGGAAAGAATTTTGGATTTGTTTTGTAGTGCAAGAATTTTAGAATGCGCTTACAAATTTTATCAATGCTTTTAATTTGGCGATTTCTAGCTTTCAACTTTTTCACAGTTTCTTATTATGTAGTTTATATATTTTAAAATAACTAATAAATATTTAAATATTATTTAAAACCAAATGCCCTCAGTTATAACTAATAACCTACATTTATCCGTAATTAAATACGCAAAAATAAAAATTAACTGTCAATTCTAGCGCCAAATTTAGGCAATTGTTTTTTTAATCGTTTGACGTAACAAGGCATGGGCCAAATACCAATATGAAAGCCGCTCTAATAGGATTTCCGTCAGAAATATTGGAATTTGATAATATTTACTTATTTGTCAATAATCTTAATATAACTATATAAATCTCGTGTCACAATGTTTGTCCTCAATGGACTCCTAAACCACTTAACCGATTATAATAAAATTCGCATACCATTTGCAGATTGATCCAACTTGAGAGATAGGATAGTTTAAACATGTAGGTACCACGGGCGAAGCCGGGGCGGACCACTAGTAATCTATATATTCGTTATATTATGATAAAAAATATTGCCTTTATTGAGTATTTGATATGAATATTAACGTTTAAATCTGTTTATAGGTAGATTGATTAAAAACTTAACCTTATTGATTAGGTAATCGTTCCTTATTGAAATTTAAAATAAACGAAGCTTGGAGTAGATACAAAAGGTAACCATTTAAATTATCGGCAGTCGTGCGGGAAATAATAATACGGTGTATGCTGTCTACCTATGTGTACCAAGACTGTGCCTATGCTCTTAAAAAAGTCAATATTTTTTTGAATATTTAACAAATCTTAATAAGATTCTAAATAGAATTGACGTAAAAAAAATATAGATATCATTCCTATCATGCTCTTTTGTAAATAATTGATTAAAAAAACATTTTTTTTTCAATGGCGGGCTGTCAAGAAAAAAACGGCTGTCAAGAAAAAAAAAGTAGCTGTCATTATGACTGTTGGAGGTTATGAATATGACAATAGTTATATCTTGAGTCAATATTTATTGACATTTGCTTTTATTGTATGGTAATTCATAGATAGGGTGTTGGGTGTGATGTGAATGCATGAGTTTTTAGTAATATTTGATTGGTTGAGTGACATATTTGTTTTTTTTTTAACTTATATTTGTATATACCTACTATTGATACTATTTTAAGGCTCTTATGTTTTTTCAGTTTACTTGTTCATTATCTTATACTAGCTGTGATCCGCGGTTTTACCCGCAGTGCTCCGTTCCTATTTGTCTTTGTGTGATTATATATAGCCTATAGCCTTCCTCGATAAATGGGCTATCTAACACCGAAAGAATTTTTCAAATCGGATCAGTAGTTCCTGAGATTAGCGCGTTCAAACAAACAAACTCTTCAGCTTTATAATATTAGTAGATATAGATTATGCAGGTAAAAATAACTTGTTTAACATGGGAAGGAAATACTTTTAAGTTTTAGCCCGTGTTTTTTTAGTGTGTTACAGCTAAACTTCTAAAGTTATTATAAATTCACAAAATAGTACCTAACTGAAGATCGTTTTGATTGATTTTGTAATAGACTGTCACGTCAAACTAAATTCAAGATGGCGTCCAAGCAATATAGTGTAGATTTCAAAGCGCGAAAAATACCATCATAAAAGCTTTTTAAAACATTAAAAAAAATAATTAATTCTAACCGGAAGTGTCTGTTTTGTTTTCCAATGTTCACTTATTCTTGTCTTGACAGCTGTCATCGTAGTTTTATCTTGAAGTTTCAAAAGGGCGTTGACCTTGCGTTTTTGGAACGAGTCTTGAGAGGTCGTGTCATATGTATTTTGTAAACGGGTACACTGGTTTTAATAGGATTTTTAGTTTATGTAGAGTTGTCAGGTAAAAAATAGGTTTTTACTTTGCACCTTTCGTAAAATATTAGATTAATTAATAATATTTAACCTACTGGGCTACAGAAGGCTTATTTTCTAACAAGCTGCGCCCCGCGGTTTCACCCGCGTGGCTCCGCTCCTGTTGGTCTTATCGTGATGATATAGCCTATAAGCCTTCGTCGATAAAGTCGCTATCTAACACCGAAATAATTTTTTCAAATCTAACCTAACCTAACTAATAAATTGATACAAAATCATATACAACCAAATGTAACAGAAAATTAGCTAATAAAATAACAGGTTTATTTGAATTTAAAATTAAATATCTTAATCAGGTATGTAATGGTCTGGTTTTACGAAATCGCACGTATCTAGTGACTAATTAAATCATTTAACGACATATTCGATCTAGTTTTTCGCGCCATATTGGAAATGTGATTCGATTTTTGAATTTTAAAACGTTCCAGAATGTTTGTGCGATTTTTTTTTCTTTTTTATTACGCGGTTAGTTTCATTTTTTAATATCTTGTGAACGCGTGAACAGATTTTGATGTAGTAGGGTAAAAGCCGGATAGTTGCGCCAGTGGGATACTTGCCGCAGTTTCGAATACACTATGTTACGGACATTAGTGGCAATAACGCTTTACTATAGTTGTAAGTACCCCTCCCGCAGACCTCAGTGCCACGTCAATCGTTTGTGTAGAATCACGCGTTTCATCTGTGCGAGCGAAATTATTCCGCGGTGAAACTTCGATAGGCGTTGAAACTATATTGGTAAGTCATTTGTATTGAATATTTTTGTTACTAATTGTGATTTCAATATAGTTTATGTTTCTTTGCGTGCATTTGACTTTAAATTATACTGTTAATTACATTTTATTGCAAAATATTGTTGATTAATTTCGCAAATAAAAAGGGCAAGTATCCGTATCAAAAAGGATAGTCGCCTTAGAAACTTGTGCGGATAGTTGCTCTCGGGGCAACTATCCGCAACTACAAATTCTTTCACTAGCAAATATTAATATTATTGCGTTTTTATTGGTAATAAGGCATCTCCGTGCCGGTACAATATTCATTTCGCTAATTTTTTATTTAACTTCCAGGAAAATACCCTGTCCTTGATTTTGAAAATGAAAAAAGACTGACTCATATACTAAAGCTCGGAGACGCAGGATTTCCTCCTGAAAGAAATACAATTCGTCAGCTAGCTTACCAGTTTGCCGAAAATTTGGGGTTAAAGCATAACGGCTGGGCCACAATGGTTAAAAAGCTTTCTGGAAAGAAATCCCGAAATAGTTTTGAGGCAAGCTGAGGGTTTATCAATTGAAAGAGCGAGGGGTCTCAACAAGAAGACGTTGCAAAATTTTTTGATCTACTTATTACCTACTGTCTTAACTGAGAATGAATTGCTGGTTAAACCAGATGGAATATTTAATATGGATGAAACTGTATGCTGCATGCGATGTGGAAAGATGAAATCCCTCACTTCTGATGATTAATGCCAAAGTTGTAACAAATAATAAAGACTGATTAAGTGAATTGATATAAATTTGTTTTTTTATTTAAAAAAAATATTGTGAGGCATCTATCCCCTCACGAGGCAAGTATCCTCTGAAGTATTATTTACGATAGGCAACTATCCGCTAGATTGGGCAACTATCCTTCATTTGAGAGGTCAAATAAAACAGGATTTACTCAAAACCTTTAATAATTATGTTTAATAAAATAGGCTAATATGATGGTTTAAAGACCTATCTTTTGATATACATGTTTCATTATTCTTATTAAGTACATAATTTTTCATAATATAGCTTTTTTGAAAAGTGGCGCAACTATCCGGCTTTTACCCTATTTGGTATCGTTACAATCGTAGAAATATGGTAGTAGGTATTTGTTTTTCTGGAAAAGTAAGTTTTTCTTTATTATTAACTATTAACTATTAAGTATTATTGTACCTACTTAAGTTACATTGTCAAGTATCATTAAAACCGTTCAGTAGTTTTTTCATGACACAGTAACTAACATACATACAAACAAACTTCAGCTTTACACTAAATAGAATAGAACCTACTACCTCTATAACCACTGAACCACCGGTCTATATAAACACTGAACAATTTCAACCAGGTGGTAGTCTTTAGGTACCGTCACTCCATTTTTGGTATGTCTGTACTATAAAACCTCTGTACAGGCGGTGACAGAAGTGTTTTTTATTATTTTTATGTATTTTAAACATTTTTTTGTATTATCGAATTTGCAAATAGAAATAATAACACCAGAGACATAATAATATAGTTTAAAAATGGCGACTTCCTTGCTAAACATTTTATTAATTCAGGAATACAATAAAATACGTTACTTCTTCTTTTTGGGAAATTTTTAATATTAATCCTTGTTTAAAGTATCTGTGTGAAAAATCATTAAAATCTAATCACTTATCAGTTATTAACCGACTGCGAAAAAGGCACACTTACACACATGCACATATTTTTGACTGTACACTAAGCTCTGAAACTACTGAACCAATATTGAAAATCCTTTCACCAGTAGATAGCTAGTAGCTAGATAGGTACATCAATTTTAATTTTATTCAGGGTCGACACAATCAACCAACTGGTTAATACATATAGATCAATGATGTTGATACAAAAAAGTTCTCTTGTTTTTACTCAGAAATCGCGTTTTAATGGTTTTAATATTCTAATGAACCCATTACAATAAACCTAGTAGCACCATAGTATAAAGAGAACGAGTAAGTTATCTTCGAACAAAGGTACATCGCGCCGTTTGTAAGTGAGCAAGCTTGAACGCACGCACACAACGACGCTCGGTTCCTTCTCATGGTCCGGTCTTGTTAGGGGCGCGCTGCTGTGAGCGGTCAGTGTTTGTTTATACAATTACTAGCTTACCGCCCGCGGCTTCGCCCGCTTTGTCTAAAACATAATAAATTATATACTAAAACCTTCCTCTTGAATCACTCTATCTATTAAAAAAAACCGCATCAATATCCTTTGCGTAGTTTTAAAGATTTAAGCATACATAGGGACATAGGGACAGAGAAAGCGACTTTGTTTTATACTATGTAGTGATTTATAATATCAACGTGACAAGTGACAACCCTGCGACTCGCGAGTTTAGGTATCTTGCGCTCCTAAACGGAGACTGCCTACTTGTTCTCTTTATACTATGGTAGGATATAGGTAATTGTAACAACTATGAACGATTATTAATTAATTCATTCTAATATCCGTCTCAAAGTATTATTACATTGTAAATAAAAGTATAATGGATACAAATGTTTAATTTAACATAATAGGTTTTAATTAGATACAATACATTGTTTCTTTATACGATTAACTAGCTGTTGCCCACAGCTTTACCTGCATGGAAAAGACATATTTTCATGGTTACTTTCATCCCCTATTTTATCCCCTTGGGGGTAAAATTGCTCAAAATCCTTTTTTCAATTAGTTGATTCAAAAATAGATGTCCGAATCTCAGACCTACCCAATACACAAAATCTCATGAGAATAGGTCCAGCCGTTTCGGAGGAGTATGGTAACTATCATTGTGACACGAGAATTATATATATATATATAGAGAAGGTATTGAGATTTAATACAAAAAAAAATATATATATTTAATTAATATCCACTTGTCTTAACGACTGTACAAAACTAACTTTTTAATTGTCACTCCTTCTCGCTACTGTGACAGGCGCTTTTACAGGGAAGCTAGTGATGTGCTGGCGGAAATATCGATAAGAATAGGGTATATCGATAAAAACTTTACTGATGTCGATAATATTACCTTGTATGGATATAATATGTGGGTACAAAAACGTCGAATGCGTACCTACTACATTATTACTAGGTATTAAAATCAGACTTGTTGTTGTTGTTGCTATTTAAAAAACATTTATTTGTTTGATAATATCATCTCAGTATAAAATTTACAAGTTTTCGTATTATCTTTGTTGTAAAACACTGATATCGGCTGATCCTGAAAATATGATAAAGTAAATTAAAAAAAAAAACCACAAATGATAAATAACACAAAAAATGGGAATTGTGAAAACTCAATACAGATCAATTATTAATTTCCATCCATTTATAACATAGAATCTTTAAAAAATCAGATATAAATTGGTAATTACCGTACACTTAGAAGTAAAATATATAGCCATTAATTTTATGGAACTTAATTAAGTTATTAACTTAAGTTATTGCACAATTTCTCGCATATTATCATATATTTCGATCGCCCGTAATAATTAAATTACTATGACCTTCCTTTTGATATAAAACTTTATACCGAGGCAGTTTTATAATTGCTTTTATTACTGGAAATTTACTTATTAAACATCTTTTAATGTGAAGCTTTTTATTTTTTAACAACTAGCTGTGTTCCGCGGTTTTACCTGCCAAAACTGTGGGAAAAATGTTTTATTACCTATTTATAAAATTCTCAATTAAAAATGTAGCCTTAGAACTAAAACTATTTTCATTTCAAATTTCATTAAATCTGTGTTTTGTTAAAAGCGTAACACCCAGACAGACAGACTAAACATTTATAATAATGATTATAAATATGGATTTGAATCAATATGTACATTCAATATCATGCACCGCAGAAACAACAATCCAATCGAACTAAATAAAAACAAACGAATAAAACACATGTAACAATAACAATAATTAATAAAACCAATTAATTTTAGTAAAAACACGATTTTACTTTCAAACTATTAGTGCATAAACTAAACTATATCTAGAACAATTTTTTTTTACAATCGTAAATTTTTCTATTTCATTAGTTCACAAAAACTATGCTCTATCAATCGAGGCGGGAAAATAAGACGTTTACTTTAAAATGGCGTATAATTAAAACATTTATGTAACGGAATATCATTGTGTGCTAATGTTATGATAACAAATGGTTCCATTTATCGTGTTACTAGAGAAAATGCAATTAATGCAAAATAACTGGTGTTAATACGAAGAAACACTCATTAGAGTGAGTTCTGAATAATATGGCTTTTTATGATGGATGTTCTACCGTTCCTAGGTTGGAATTTTCAACACGCTTTTATTGGCTTCACCTGTATTTTTGTAACCGACTTCTTAGACTCAATTTTGACTTTAAACGGACAGATTTATTTCTAAATTTGTATACTAATTAAGGATAGGTGACAATACTTTCTTATTTAAGCGTGTTTTAGCAAGTTTTAAGCTATTGCATAGCTTCTATCGCGGGCCTTGAGCGCGGGGACCGAATCGAGAAATTCCGTAACGAAAAAACCTCACGCTCCCAACTCCGACGGGCTCGGAGGTGTGGCTTGAAGGCATGCTATGCAATAGCTTTACCGCGGCAGTCCCCGAGTGCCACACGTCTTTTTTTTATTAGGTATATTTTAAGCAGCTGACCCGGAAAAATTGTTCTAACGGGTCACTTATTTAAATTTACCCATTCAATTTATAGATTTATTTTCTAGATAAAGTAAAATAAAATTGATTTATCATTCAAACAAGATTTATTAACTAACATAGTTTAATTAATATTTTTAGATCAAATTTTACGACATTAGTTATTTAATATGGCGTTCATTTGAATAGAATTCGAGAAATGCACCGCCATTAATTCACATGTAACTGCGTCATAAATTATACATTTACTTACATAGTTGCTTAATTAACGATGAAAACAATATGAGAATAAGAGTTAATGAAGGATATTTTTTATAAGATTTGTTATTTAACTGACAGATAACTAAACAGGACTCATCTAGAAGTTGAATAAAAAGGTATAAATCTGGAAAAAAAGCTGTTCGATAACTTTTGCTCATTTCATTGTATTCGTAGTCGAATTAAATATTAAATTCGAAGTATCGATAAAATATTTGAATGTGTACATCACTAAACGGCAATCATTCAAAACGACTATCGATAACCAGTTCAATTAAACGACAACGTTCGAATTATTGCGCGTACATTTTTGTAATTATTCTTTATTACCGAATTTTTTGGTTTAGTGTTGGTACTTATCGATATAATTAGTAAATGATATTTTTCCTTCTTGTTAGTGTAGTGCTTGTTTTATTTATTATTTTCTTTGAAAATTTTATTTAATAGAATTTTAGATTTCTATAAGCTAAATATAATACAGATCTAGTATTTATATTTACTGCTAGAGAAGGTAGAAACCTATATCTTTTTAAACTTTAACAGTAGCAGCAGATAATATGTAGGTATTTAAAATAAAAATGCGACGGGAAACTAAATCATAATCTTTTTTAAACGAAAAGGAAAGCTAGCTTATATTGAAACGCAATTACTTGCTTTAAATATATTTAAATATTATTCGTCACCTTTCCAATAAGTTTCTGTATTTACACTCGCCTCAATAAAAAAATACAAAAGTATCCACTATTAAATCATCTAAAAATAGTCCAAAACAACAAAAAGCCCCCGTCGGATGTTCATCGACAAAAAAACTATCGATAAATAATTCATCGACACGACGTACATCACTCGTGTACTCGGAACGGCCCACCTTGCTGAATGCTTTTTGCAAATGGTTTTTATTTTAAAGAATTCGCTAATAACTTGATTTTATCTGTTTTGGTGGGCTTCGCTTTTTGTTGATTAAATGCTTTGGTTTATCAATTGGTGGGAGGATATCATTTTTAGTGCATCATTTCGATGTAAAGTGATTAAGTAGTATGTTTCAAGGTCTTTTCGTGTCAAAAAATCATTTTACAATTTTTTTTTCTGTTTTCCAATTAGAGTTTAAGTTACTCCTAATACGAGCATCAGCTTTCAGTAAAGGAAAGTTCCGTCAAAGTTAGCGTAGCTGTTAGCCTGTATTTCACTATGATAAGATTTTTTTTCAATACGAAAACTACTGAATCAATTTGATTGCAATTTGGTTAAGGTTTTGATTTGGAATAAAGGTTTTAGGTATATCACAGGTGAGTGAAAATTTTTCGTTCCCATATAAACTATGTATTAGATTCTCACTAGAACTACATATTTAATTCGTTAAATTTTTATCGAAAATTATTATATTAAAAAAAATCAAATCTTAAATCGCTTCCATTTTCTATACATCCGCGTAACACTAAGAATCTATTAAGCCGAGTGTACACTGGTGATAACAATCTGCGCGCGTGTGGTCCCGCCTTAACGTTTTGTTCCGTTCACGGTGATCGCGGTGTAGGAAATGTGGATGCGGCATTAGTGGAAAAGATTTAAAGGGAATGTGACTTGTATGGCAAAATAATACTACTACTACTACTACTACTACTGTTACTAGAGTGGCGCAGGGACCCAAAGTGAGTCTTGGCCTCCGACAATAAGAGCCTCCATTTGACTCTATCCTGCGCCATCTCTTGCCAGTTATGGCAAAATAATACTTTCGAGTATTAAAAGTATTGTTAAAAAGCTTTAAAAAATTGCGTAATTTCTTAAAATTTATATAATATTGCAATATTTAGTAAGTTGAAAATATTATGAGATAAATGATAATGTCAAAGCTTTACCATGTAAAAAGATTTCCATAAAATTGAAGAATTACCAAAACAAAAACGTTCGTATATTACGGTTTTCACACCATTGTTAAAGTACTTAATCAGATTGTATTAAAATACCACATCCAATCCTCATACATCTCCGTCTCTTTGCGTTTTCAATGCATGACTTCTACATTAAACAAACACAAGCGTTATTGAACTCTATTCCAATGCCATAAAAACGAATATCCCTTGTTCTTATTTTTAATTCAAAATCAAACGTAAGTGTAGCAACTAGACATGCTATTTTGAACTCTATCTATAAAGAAATAGAGTTGATTTTAAAATAACTTTGCACTTGATTTTTTTATACATAGGGGTGAGAAAAATTACGCGTTTTCAAGGGGTGTTACAAAACAAGTTACGAGGTACAACCCTAACATAATTTGTATGTATGTCTGTTTTTTACCAATAAAAATTCACACCGGCTATAATAGGGAGAGTTAGTATGCAAAAAGTCATATTTACTTACAACCATTATAATGCTAATCCCATTTGAGGTTTGAATTAAAATTTTCTCTTGGTGACGTTTTGTGACGTCACATAATTAGATGACGCATGCTAATTAATTTATTATTTAACTTTTACTACGACAAAAAAAATGCTTGTTACGATTTAAAATTTAAATCAAACTACTCAATGGATTCTAAAAATTTTTTATTTACAATTAAAAAGCTCTCCGCTACTTTACCATAGATACCAAGAAAGACTAGGTATATATTAGGGATGTAACGATACCGATACCGATACCGATATATCGGCCGATATATCGGCAAGCCGATATATCGGTATCGCCGATAATAAATCAACCGATACCGATATTTTTTATTAAATTCTTTCTTTTCTTTTATGTTTTTGCATTGTATTCATTCATATTGTTTTATTTCTGTTTCTGTAATAGTGTTAAGGAAGAGCGGAACCTCTTGACACAAGCATTTTATTTGCTTACTAGGAGTGTTCCAATCACAAATTTGTTTATGTAAAGGAAAGAAATAAATAATTTTGAATTTTTTAAATTTTTAACGTGATAACGTTTTTAAAATCGTTTTAGTCGGGTGACATGTTCATAAACTTGTGTCACACCAAAACCTCACGAGCGCGATCGCAGGTATAACGAGAGAGAGATGGACCGATCTCCCGTTTCATCTCGAGCGCTGCCACTGCATTATGTTATCACGTAAACATCTCGATCGTAAACCTACTTTACAAACAACCAATTTTTTTGATATCAAATAATTCAAAAATCCGCGCCCAATGAACGATGCGGGAGGCCGCCCGCGCGTGCGCACTTTGTTTTCTGAAAAAACTCTACCAATAGTAAACTTTTATTAGGTACTGATTGTATGTGTATTACTTAAAGTTTAACTGACTTCGTAAAATAATAATACTAAAATAAATGGTTTTGTTGTTTTTTGATTTGGCATTTTTATTTAAAAGAATACGATTAACAGTTGTCTCTGGTAAATGTTGGTAACTTTTTATGCATAATTCACTATTTATTTTTCTACCAAGCCATCGATATCGGTATCGGTATCGGTATCGCCGATACATTACTACAAATATCGGTATCGGTATCGTATCGGCAAAATCATGTATCGTTACATCCCTAGTATATATTTTTTATTATTGGTCACTAGCGGTCCGCCCCGGCTTCGCCCGTGGTACATGTTTACGTTTTCTCTACATAAGAACCATCCTCGTACTTCAAGGAATATAATAAAAAAAGAATTATCGAAATCGGTTCAGCCGTTCTCGAGTTATGCGCTTACCAACACATTTTGCGATTCATTTTTATATATAAGAAGATTAGGGTGAAACCAGGGCAATTACTAATTTATTAATCGTATATTTTATAACATGTACAGGGAAATATGCACTCACAGATTTTAAGGATTTATTTTTTTCTATAACAATTATCAATAATTGTTTAATAATTTTTAATTAACAATTATGTATTTACCTAATATACATATAAACAATTACAATATTAAAATAATTATTTTTAACCCATAGTTATTCCAAATATTGGGTCATTTATAAAATTCTACGCACGCAATATACCGATTACCCGTGATTCTGGTCAAATTACTATTTTTACGTAAATCATTATATTATTAGCGATTATTATGAAATGATTAATACTAGCTTATGCTCCCGGTTATGTATGTGTAAATATAAAAAAATTATATCACTATCATGCTTAATTTCTTTTATATAAGTAATCTGTAAATAATATCTAACTGTATTAATTAAAAGTTAGTAATTTGAAATTTCTATCAAAGCATATTTTTGTAATAAAAATACTAGTAAAAATAAAATCTCGTTATGTAGGTATATTAAAAACTTAAAAGTAAAAAAAGAACGCAACGATTTATCAATTTTAATACAAAATTAAAATAATACATATATACCTATAACTTAGTAACTAATATGTATAGCCTAAAAGTAATTAGTATACCTACACATAGTATTTCACTCAACAATACTTTTTGATAATTAATAGATAATATAATATTAATTAACAAAATGGGATATACTTACCATTGCGTTTTAAAAGCCTTTCACTGCATGAACAAACACACGACAAATAAAACAACTATATTGTCAGCGAAAACCCCAAACAGTCGTTAAACCATAATTTATTTGTCCCAAACAAATTCATTACATTTGTAATTGGCAACACTTAGAGTTCGCGGCAATTAAAATGTAATGTTGCCAGCAATTAAAATTATCCCTCAACTAATCTTGTTGGTACATTTATTTCTGTATTACACTGTATTTATCACCGCTTTTTAATTTATTAACTACTTATAGCTGTTCCCCGCGGTTTCACCCGCATTGCTCCGCTCCTGTTGATCTTAGCGTGATGATAATATTATATACCTAGCCTATAGCCTTCCTCGATAAATGGGCTATCTAACACCGAAATAATTTTTCAAATCGGACCAATAGTTCCTGATATTAGCTCGTTCAAACAAACAAACAAACTCTTCAGCTTTATAATATTAGTGATAGATTAACGTCGTCTGTCGTGTGAAGAATTTTAAAAAGAAAAAGAATCGATTTTTAAACTGTCCAAGTTCGCGGAGGTTGGCAACACTTCTAACATTTTTCACGAAACCCCAAAACATTGCTGGTCGTTACCAACGTTTGTTTAATTAAAAACGCGAATAAAAAAAATTACCAACCATTTTATCGGGTGATAAACGGCCCTGTTCCATAACCAATTGCTATACAAAAATAAACTCTATCCCAAGGCGTTAGTATACATTTTTTATTTCACGGAAAATTTTCCCTATTTTCCGCGCCACAAGATTTGTTTACACCATTTCCTGTTCTATTCTAAATGCAATAAAATCCAGTTTTCTTTAATAGCCCCGTTCTAAATTTAAAAGCTGTCTTCAAACAAAAGTCAACCATAAAACAGAGGAATAAAATTGGAATACGTGTTCTTATTTGAAATCGCGATTAAAACGCCATAAGTCAACTATAATTCAGGCTAATCTGTGCTTTGATGACGTTAATTGAAAGTGCTTTATCGTTTGTTATTGCGTGTCAAATAAATTCCGACCACAGATAAGATTAAATAGTTAACTTCTGTTTGTGAATTGTCTGTGAAATACTATTGAGAATCTGCTATTATTTTTGACAGCTGATTTTTATAACAATAAATGTGTCAAATTATCATAATTTATTCAGAATCATAGTTACGTATTTATTTTTTTCGAAAAACGTTTATGGCGTATTCGAAAAGCAATTTGTTTTAATGGTCATTTGGAATATTTTCATATTAAACCTTCATGCAACAATATTTTTCTGTCTGGCAACGTTCCAGGTTCTGAAAAAAGTTGACGCGAAAATGTGTTTATAGTCTGTAATCGCTTTTCACCGCCTTCAAATATATTACACATACACGAACTGTCTACTTAGATTCTAAGCAAAGATTGTAACTTGATTTAAGCACTTTTAAATTCCAACTTTGATTCTTATCGTTACGCAATTACTTCATGTTTTTATTTTACGAACTTTTTGAGATTGTAATTATAGTTTAATTTATTCGTAATTAGTGTAACTGTCACATTTAGTTGTAATTATAAATGATTGTTATTAAGGAATGTGATTTAAGCAAAATGCCTATGACCTATAAAGTAAAGGGAATTTTTAAAGAAAAAAAAATGAAATTATGATATGAATTAGGCTTGATTATTATTGGACAATCTTATTTTTTTTTTTCAAGTCTAGGGTCTTTGAATAAAGCGCGTCACACACGGTGAAGATACTATAATATTTTATCTTAAGATGCTGTTATATTTTATATTACAGTATCTTAACGCATCCGGTATCAGCGTTCGGACCATCATTTTTCTTTTTGTCATTGCGTACTAAGACCCCTGTAGAACCGCCATCCTATTACAAATGACGCGAAATTTTGTGGGTCATTTGTAACCGTGTGTGACGCGCTTTAATTTTTACTTTAAAAATAATGTGTGTTTTTGGTTATATTTAATTATCAGTCGGCTAGTATTTTAAACTACTATAGTAATATGTACAGTCTATTACTTAAAAGACTTTTGTTTAATAGTTCTATTTCTTTGTTAACAGGTCCCAGAAGTAGAAGAATGAAGAAGAAGATGACAGCAGAAGAGAAGAGACCAAGAACGGCGTTTAGTGCAGCACAACTCGCTAGATTAAAGGTAAATATTGATTATAATAAACAATTTAACATGCGTACAAAATTGTCTGAAGCAAAACTCTGCTTGTATGTATTAGGCAGAGTTTTCTAATGAGCGTTGGAATTGACTTTGGACATTATTGCAAGGAAATAAGGTGTTAATTTTAATGATAGTTTTATTCAACGCCACTCGACATTTTTTAAATTTCAATAGGTGATTGTGGGTCTAGTAGTAGCCTCATTATAGTATCTACAGCTGTGACTGTTTTCTGTTTTATAACTCAAACTCAAACATTTATTAATTATTCAATTAGACTTCTTCGAGAAGCACTTTTGAAACGTCAATACATATTTTTAACATTTACCACCGATTCGGAAAGCAGTATCTATGGAGAAGAATCGGCAAGAAACTCCATAGTTGCTCTTTGCTTTATCATATCGTTCTACTTATGCTGAGTATGTAGTTCCTGTCCCAATACAATTTCGGACTCTAAAGTGCCTGATTGCAAGTTATACTGCATAGTTGTCAAATCTGTAGGCCCTGTTTGCAACTAGTGTGAAGTCCCATGTCCCCTAGTGGGGTAAGGGGCAGATGTTTCTTTAGGGACAAGTAGGTGATCAGGCTTCTGTATCCTGCTAGACCAAGACATTTTTTTTTCTTCGTCTCCACTGGGAATCGAACCCAGGACCCCTCGGTTCTACGCTTACGCGTTAACTACTGTACCAAAGAGGTGGTTTGCAACTACCTGTGTCCTTATTCACAACTGAGTTCCTGTACCTGTATGTTTGTCCACAGCACGAGTTCGCAGAGAACCGCTACCTCACGGAACGACGGCGGCAGGCGCTGGCCGCGGAGCTCGGGCTGGCGGAGGCGCAGATCAAGATCTGGTTCCAGAACAAACGCGCCAAGATCAAGAAGGCGTCGGGCCAGCGCAACCCGCTCGCGCTGCAGCTCATGGCGCAGGGACTCTACAATCATAGCACGGTCACTGAGAGCGAGGATGAGGAGATTAGTGTTACGTAGTTGTGTACATAGAGTTATGTTGTGTGAGTCATAGAGAACATATAGAGTATTAAGAGGGGGACTTGTAAAGAGTATCATGAAGAGGGAGTGTCTTGTAGAGGGATCAGTGTCACGTAGATTGTCGTGTAGAGAAAAATGTAGAGTATCATGTAGAGAGGAATATATAGGGACATATAGAGGGATTAGTGTCACGTAAAATGTCAAATAGAGGGAGAAAATGTCACGTAGAGATGTTTTGGTATCGACTGAAGGATTATTGACACGTAATATTGTCATTAAATGCAAGATATATGTGAATTGTCTCTTTTGCATTCTTAAAGATTTATGTGAGTAAAGTAAAATTACAGTTTAGCAAGCAAACATTGATGGGTTTTGAATATGATGTTAAATACTAGTTTCATAAAGTTGTTTTACTTCGTACCTCTCCATTTAAGTAGAAACACAATTTCAAATATCCCATCAAATCTGATTTATGAATCCATAAACTTAATTATATTATAGTTATTATAATATAGATATTTATTTGATAGTTATAAGAATATGTTCGTTCTTATTTATTGTAATTAGCGATTAGAAATTATAGTTCCTGTCTTGTAAATATTAATTATGAATAATTTATTGTTATTATAATTTAGTATAATAAGTATAAAAAATCAAGTTTTTATAGACTAAAGCCGGCTACTCACACCTGCAGCAGGGGCAATATTGGAATTGCACCCTTAATTGGCTCTTTAATTGTGATGTGTATAGGCAAGCAGGGGCAATTTAGAGAACAGCTGAAATTGCTCCGACCGCCGTGCAACCGAGATTATTCCAATATTGCCCCTGAGGCAGGTACGTGAGTAGCCGGCTTAAATAAATTCAGGTTTTAATAAAATTCAAGTCAAATAGTAATAAAATGATGCGATATCATAACCAATTAATTACAAATAGTAATAATTATAGTATTATTATGTAAATAATATTTTTAGATGTCCTAATTTGAATATAAGAAATTACAAACGCCTTAGGAAAGATTTTTCCCTATTGTAGAATAATTTGTTGTAAAAATCAGTATTCCGTCTCTTTTACTCTCAAGTAAATTGACGTTATTAAGAAAGAGACAAAGCATTATTTTTTCTAATTCTAAATAAAAATTAGAGTGACTATTGCCTCTTTTTATTAAATTATTCCTTTAATAATAAACTGTACTTGTCTCTCTCTTTCGTATTAAAATTGTATGAGATAGCGATATTATCTTTCGATTGTATTCTACAAAAATAATTGACAAATCAGAGAAATTATAATAAATGCTGTTTGTAAATGAGGCTTAATATGAAATTTTAATAATATTAAATAATGTACAAAGCCACAGATTAAAAAATCTTGCACAGATTACGTATATCTACGGTATAATTTTTTTTTGTAAATATTTCGTGTAGTCATTGATTTCTTCCATCTTGTTGAATTTGTAAATATTATTATAATAAAGAATTATTTAATTGTCGACTGCATTAGTATGTGAATAAAAATATATATGGTTTTAAAAATTTATATGTTTGTTTTATTTTTATAAGAACACACGCACCTCTTTCCACATTTTTTATAAATTTTGAAATAATTATATCAGTGATATGAATGAAAGGGACCCTAATTCCTTTATTAATAAAATAAAATTAACACACAGACAATTTTAATTAATTTAACAATAAGTATAGAGTATCATACAAAATGATACTTTGTAGAAACATGTCCAAGATTCTTTGAAACTTATGAAAATATATTGGTGTAACAAGAATCGAACTCACGACTATGGATCAATGTGTAGCTTAAATTTTCTACCAAAAAGGTACTTAATTATTTTTCCGTTTTCTACCAAAAAGGTAAATTTCTTTGGAATCTCAGAGCAACTTTTGTCTCCGCAATTATTTTGTCTCTCCCATCACCTCTATGGGCTAGTAAGAAAGTGCGCGCACTTAGCGACGCAACTTTCTTTTGGAATTCGTTTTAAGCAATTTCATAGAAAGCATACCTACTTAGTAGTACTAGCTCAATATTCAACCGATTACAAACAGAAGGAAGGTTTGGGAAGCCTTATGTTTTATCAACACGTAGTCTTTTAGAAACCTTCATAGTTGTGGTATTGTTTATGAAAATAAAACACATCTCTATACTAAAATTATTTATTGAAACAACATAAATTCTTCCGTTGCGACCGAATTTTCAATCCTTGAATAAAATTTATCCGTTTATTAAAGAGAAAATGTAGAATAAAAAAAATGTCACCTTAAATAGGTAATCAAAATATTATTGGTACAATAATTGTTAACCAAGGATTGAATAATCGGCCCTTAACAACAAAAATAATGAATTAATTACAATGGTTCTTAATAATCAGCTCATATAAGTTCTCACTGCTGGGACACGGGCCCCCTATGAGGGTACAGGCCATCATCCACCACGCTGGCCAAGTGCGGGCAGATGTCACATGTCGAACTTTTGATTTTTGCACATCGGAGAAGCTACCTGTGAAAAATATTACAGTTATATTTATATAAATAATGCATATAAAATATTATTTGACTATCTTATTCTCGTTGTCCTTTTCAAAACAAGGTTTGTAGGTACAAGGGAAAATTATTAAATACCTACTAGCTTTTCACCCGCGGCTTCGCCTGCGTTTTCAAAGAAAAACCCGCATAGTTCCCTTTCCGGTGGAATTTCCGGGATAAAACCTATCCTATGTGTTAATCCAAGTTACCATCTACCTATAAGTGTGTTAAATTTCATTGTAATCGGTTCAGTAGTATTTGCGTGAAAGAGTAACAAACACACACACATCCTCACAAACTTTCGCATTTATATTATTAGTAGGAATAAGATAGATAAATAATCACGCTTTCGATAAGATAATGTCATGGAAATATTGTGGTTTAAATTAAAAATGATTGGATCGAGTTTAAAGGAATCGGCTACATACATCCTTAAAAAATATATACAAATTACACAAAGAAAAATGTACCCACGTATACTTTACAAGCTGTGCTCCGCGGTTTTACCCGCATTGCTCAGCTCCTGTTGGTCTTAGCGTAATGATATGTAGCCTATAACCTTCCTCAAGAAATGGGCTATCTAACACCGAAAGAATTTTTCAAATCGGACCAGTAGTTCCCGAGATTAGCGCGTTAAAACAAACAAACTCTTCAGCTTTCTAATAATAGTACCTACACGTAAATATACGTTCGTCATAGTCAATATATAAATTAGTCAAACAAAGCCACTGCATACAACTAGCTAATAATTAGCTGTAAGTTATTTTAATGAGTGTAAATAAATCACACGCGTCGTGTGACGTACAGACAGATGTAATGTGCATTAATTGGAGCCAATTATGGGCTGTTAGTATTGAAGTGGAATATTATATTTAACTGAAGGTGATGAGAAATTTTCACTTATGGGGTAGATATAGTACATATACATCTGTTGTATTGATTTTTACGGATATAATAATATAAGTTATCAGTCTTTTGGGTAAAAACACAGATGATGAGTCAGTTACTAGACTACTTGAGGAAAACTAGGATGTAAACTTAAAAAAAAATGTATGCGTGTACTAGTGTAGGTACACACGTAAGAAGTGAAACTTCTTTATGACCTTATTTTTCGAAAAAATTTACTATATGCAACTTTACAGAAATACGTCGAATCACGCGTGGTAGGGATAAGAAAAAGATGGCGCGTAACGGAAAAATGTCACGCGTAACGAAAAAATGTTACACTAAATTTTTTTCCAACCCCGATAAAGAAGTTTCGCTTCAAAAATTATGAGCATTTTTAAACATCTAATAAATCGCCAATAAAATCTTTATAAGATGTAGCTATAGGTATTTTACTGAATAAGTTCGATATAAATTATAATGTTTAAAAATTAATTTTTGTTCGTTAGACTTGCCAAAACTCGAGAATGACTGGGCACCTTGAAATGTTTCTCGTAGTGCAGGGAAACGATGAAAAACCTAAAATAAATTACAGCGGTTTATTATTTGGCGAGCACTGGGTCAATAAATATAGGTACCTACATATTTTACACGCTTTATATTAGCTTCACCTGTATGTTTGTTTGTTTGTAACCGACTTCTTTGGGCGCGATTTTGACCCACTTTAAACGGCCAGATTTCGTTCAAACTTTGTATATTTATTGAGGACCGATGATAATTTGATAAAATTATTCCATTTTTTAGTTCGGTTTCTATAAAAAGCGTGTTTTTTAGTTTTTTTTTAACTATTATTATTATTTACAATAAATATAGATAGGTTTAAATTTAATAATTACAATAGCATAATATGTACCACACAAAAATATTTTGTCTCTATGTCTCGAAAACTACTGAACCAACTTAAACTTAATCAAAGATTCCAAGTTACATCAAAGCGAATCACAGAGGTCGCGTGTTCGATTCTGCGAAGTACAAATGATGTATTGCATATAAAATATGATTTATTTGAAAGCAAGTTAGTTATTTATGACTTAGGTTTTGTTTTAACACTAATCAGTCTCTATATGGTATCTACTCTATGGTAAAAAGATGTAGATTGTCTGTAGTGGTGTGTGTTTGTTTATAAAAGTTCATTGTAAGGCCAATTTTGGTCATAGATTATTTTGATTGTAGACATGAAATGTATGAATTTTAATAATTTTGTACTTAAAAATATAATATTTAGTGATTTGTATGATGTATCCTATGCTATCCTACTAATACTATGAATGCGAAAGTTTGTCAGGACGGATGCATGTGTATGTATGTTTGTTACTCTTTCACGCAAATACTACTGAACCGATAACAATGAAATTTGGTACACATATAGAAGGTAACTTAAATTAACACATAGAATAGGTTTTATCCCGGAAATCCCACAGGAACGGGAACTATGCGGGTTTTTCTTTGAAAACACGGGCGAAGCCACGGGCGGAAAGAAAATCTAATAATATTATCTTTTACTCTATCACGTGAAAACCACTGAATGAATTTTGATAATACTTTGCAGTGATGTAGCTTATTTACTAGAATTACACATAAGCTACAGAAATACTTGCTTATCCCGCGGGTTCATCCGCGTTATATTATTATAGCTTTAGATGAAATATTTTAACGAAAATATAGTCATGAATCAACTGAAAGTGACGAAAAACATTAATGCGTACATAAATACGTGTCGATTTATTTATATATATTGAAAGGGAACTGTCAGTACGTTGTTTAATGGTTTTAAAGCCGGTTTTAGCGTGTAAAGATGTTCTCATTTTGATGATTGGATTGATATATCTTACATATTTGTGTGAAGATTAGTGGTTTATTTGAAACTGCTTGACCGATTTGGATGAGATTATTGTTGACCTTGACACTTGATACTGGAATTTTACAGAATTTAGGTTCTTTGGCTTTCGAACTATCTATATGTTATATGTTATGAATTATCATTTTGCTCAAATTATTAAGTAAATTAAAGCCATAGGTATATATTTTTTTCACTGAAACTTAAGAAAACCTTGTAGATAGGATATGTTGGTTTAATGCTCTAAGTAGGTATCTATTAGATTTAGTAATAACTAGCAAACCGGGTGAAATCCGTTTTCTTTTTTCTTTGTGTGGTATCTCTCAATGTTAGCCAGAAGGGCTTTTACATTTTAACGCGGACGCGGGGGTGAACTGAAGGTTCACCCTGGTAGCGACATGCACAAGGGCGTCCCCCCGCCACGGGGACCACGAACCTCGGCTTGAGCTGTCGCTTGAGTGGAGGAGGCCAGAAGGGCCCTAATCGGAGCGAAATCCGTTTCGTCACCAACCTTTTCTTTGCTATAAACCTCATGGGGCCCGAGACTTTTCCAACGAATGCAAACCCGTGGAAATCGGTTCGTGCATTCTGGAGTTATAGCGTCAGGAAGGAAAACCCGACTTATTTTTATATAGTAGTTAAGTACTTAGGTAATTGAATATAATCTCCTTTTTCAACGATTAGATAACAAATTAATACCTACTTGGATTTGATTTATCTACATCCATACTAATAATATTATAAATGCGAAAGTAACTCTGTCTGTCTGTCTGTTACTCAATCACGCCTGAACTACTGAACCAATTTGCATGAAATTTGGTATAGAGATATTTTGATACCCGAGAAAGGACATAGGATAGGTTTTATCCCGGAAATCCTACGGGAACGGGTTTTACTTTGAAAACGCGGACGAAGCCGCGGGCGGAAAGCTAGTTTAATATAAATCATTTATACATATATATATATATATAGAAATACATACCTATTTATTATTTTAAACTGTCGAAGAAAACGATCAAAGTCGCGTGTAAAACTAGTGCATCTAAAAATAAACCCACTTTGCGTGAGTTATTGAGAACACTGACAGATATATCGTGCAAGCTATCGACTAAAATAAAACTTAATATTACTTGTTTGTCTGTTTATTAGAAGATAATCAAGTGATGATTTTTTTATGCATTATGAAAATACTAATCTATACTAATATTATAAAGCTGAAGAGTTTGTGTGTTTGAACGCGCTATTCTCAGGAACTGCTCGTCCGATTTGAAAAATTCTCTCGGTGTTAGATAGCCCATTTATCGAGGAAGGCTATAGGCTATATATCATCACGCTAAGACAAACAGGAGTGGAGCACTGCGGGTGAAACCGCAGGGCACAACTGGTTAAATTTAAACTTGGTGATGTAGTTTTTAACTTTGTTTTTCATTGAATAAGTGTAATTAAATCGAATCGTAATATTTCGTTTTTGTGTTTGCTTGTCACTGAACTGCTCCTGAACGGCTGGACCGATTTTAATGAAATTGTACGATACAATATACCTAATACGAATACAGAAATAAAGCTGTGGAAAATATTTAGTAAG
Organism: Colias eurytheme; assembly: GCA_907164685.1. Lineage (NCBI taxonomy): Eukaryota > Metazoa > Arthropoda > Insecta > Lepidoptera > Pieridae > Colias > Colias eurytheme. The sequence continues at coordinate 56,964 of CAJQZN010039544.1, read as the reverse complement.
TAATTAACTAAATTTATTAAACTGTATTTTAATACGAAGTCAAGTATCTATTATTAAATTCTAAATAGGTAGATACCTAAGTATTTAAGACAATCATCATCATCATAGTACAAAACAAAGTCGCTTTTTCTGTCCCTATATATGTCCCTTTGTATGCTTAAATCTTTAAAAATACGCAACGAACTTTGATGCGGTTTTTTAATAGATATAGAGTGATTCAAGAGGAAGGTTATAGTATATAATTAATTATGTTTTAGACAAAGCGCGCGAAGCTGCGGGCTAAAAGCTAGTTAAATTCTAAATAGGTACCTAAGTACTAAAAACAATCAAACATAAACACATCCCGATTCCCGCTACAGTTTACAAATTATCACCAATCAGTATGTTTGCCTCAACTTTGTGTGCCCCTGTTTGCCCAAGCATTATTTGCCCCTGTTTGCCCAAGCATTATTTGCCCCAACTGTTTGCCTAGGCATTGTGTTAAACTGTTTGACTACTGGACGGAAGACTGCTTTTTGTGTTTCCTTATTTAACCTTTTTTTTTTGGATTTTTAGTATATTTTTAATACGGCAAAGATTTTCGTTAATATTTATGTATTGATAGATTGTACATTTGAGCGGTTTGCAATAGGTATGAATATTTTTATTAATAAAATAATCTTGTGCTAATTCACACTATAAGTTATAAGTTATAACCTACATCTTTAACAAATTTCATATAAATCGGATCAGATGATTTTGCGATTAACAGAATAACAGCTACCGTTTACAAAAACTCGCGTTTATTATAGATAATAATTAGGATTTAGTTGAAATAACTTAGCTTAAGCTTTTTTAAGGTTTTATTGAAAGAAAAATTAATTATTTCTTCCATTTTTTATTTGTATACATTACATTTATTTTACTTTATAAAATAATGTGTTAATAAAAAATAAATCTAATTGAATAAATATTAGAGTTGGCCAAGAAGGAGTTGGCATGACATTTGCCCGTCACCTACAATCATCACAACTGCATCGCACGTGATACAGTAATTAACACAAACCTAACCTTTCGATCATATTGTGAACATAAAACATGAGCTACTAATTGTGATAAACGCTCCACAATGCGGTTTATGAGTTCTGGCGATATGGAGTAAACAAACATACAAAAAAAATTGTGAGGGAGCGTAGCCTTGTTTGTGGGTTAAATAAGTGTTATTTTTATCGATTTTGTATGCGTTTTAATGAAATGCGCATCCGCCTACAAGGTCAAAATTAGCCACACCGTGCGGGTCGGAATATTATAAATTCGAAAGTTTGTGAGGATGGATGGTTGTTTGTTACTCTAACACGCAAATACTACTGAACCGATTACAATGAAATTTGGTATGTAGTAGCTGAAGACCCAGAATAAAACAGACTTTTCATCCCGGAAATCCCACAGGTACGGGAACTATGCAGGTTTTTCTTTGAAAACGCGGGCGAAGTCGCGGGCGGAAATCTAGTAGAATAATAAATAAAATATATACCTACTATTTTACTTGGTAAAGATGTAGCTTTCTAATGGTAAAATAATTTGCATTTTAATTGATATATTTTACAAAAATTTCCCATACAAATGCATTTTCGCGATCCCACCCCAAATATTCCCATTCCGATGGGATTCCAACAAGATTACGTGCTGTAGGTGGGATGCAAGTAGAGCGGGACCACACACGACGTGCCACGTTGGATTGTGTGGACATGACTTTATATTTAATTTTGATATTATAAACATGAACTATGAAAGAAAGATAGGAAATTTTATTTCCACACAATCATAAAACTACATTAAATTATAATAAAAAAAATGTGTGCGTGTACTAGTGTATACAGTATACACGTAAGAAGTGAAACTTCTTTATGACCTTATTTTTTCAAAAAATAATTTACTATATGCAACTTTACAGAAATACGTCGAATCACGCGTGGTAGGGATAAGAAAAAGATGGCGCGTAACGGAAAAATGTCACGCGTAACGAAAAAATGTTACACTAAATTTTTTTCCAACCACGATAAAGAAGTTTCACTTCAAAAAACTAATGCATGCTATGCCTTCAAGCCACACCTCCGCCCGTCGGAGTGGGGAGCGTGAGGTTTTTTCGTTACGGAATAAAACCTTAATAAAACCTTACGCAATACTTTCCAACCTTAAAAGTATTAGATACTCTTATATCTTTTATCTTTGCATAAAAATTGCTATCTTAAAAATAAGGCATGTCCACACAACACTCGGGAGCAATAAACCAGCAATATTAATAATGTTAATGGTCGCTGGTTCGCGGCGAAATGCTGTATCATTTGTGATGTAGTTCTACAATTGTATAAGCGGGGGATAGTTTGTGGGTTGTTATTAGAGTATATAGTGAATTGTTTTTATTTTTTTTATTTATTGTTATTTGAAATGAAATTCAATTGTCATTTGTAAAAAGAATTCATAATTTCTCAATTTTCAAATGAGAGGAAAAGAATGGACAGAAAATAATGCAATTTTTATTTTGTACAATACGAATAATCATGAGTACGATTTTGATTGATATGAATTTTTTTATAAAATTTTAATTATATTTACAAAAAACAAAGAAGCTCTCTTTATAAATCACTACATAGTATAAAACAAAGTCGCTTTCTCTGTCCCTAAGTCACTTTGTATGCTTATAAATCTTTGAAACTACGCAACGGATTTTGATGCGGTTTTTTTTAATAGAGTGATTCAAGAGGAAGGTTTTAATATATAATTTATTAGGTATTAGACAAAGCGGGCGAAGCCGCGGGCGGTTAGCTAGTATATAATAAACGCGAAAGTTTGTGACGATGGATGGATATTTGTTATTTTTTCACGTAAAAACTACTGAACCGATTACAATGAAATTTGGTATGTAGGTAGCTGAAGACCCAGAATAAGACATAGGTTACTTTTTATCCCGGAAATCTCACAGAAACGGGAACTATGCGGGTTATTCTTTGAAAACGACGGCGAATGAAATCTATACTTAGTTAATATGAGTAGGATTAATAGGAGTGAGATATTAGGTTTTCTAAATATCAGGACTATGATAAATGAATGAATGAATGAAAAATTCTTTATTGTACACCAAATATGATACATGTTTTAATCAAATAGTAGGCGGCCTTATCGCTGGCAGAGTGGCAGCGATCTCTACCAGGCAACCCAAAAAAGGGTGGTGCATAATAAATTAAAGTGCATGAATCAGAAAATATCCATACTAATATTATAAATGCGAAAGTAACTCTGTCTGTCTGTCTGTTACTCAATCACGCCTAAACTACCGAACCAATTTTCATGAAATTTGGTAGGGAGATATTTTGATACCCGAGAAAGGACATAGGCTACTTTTTATCCCGGGAAAATTACGCAATCCCACGGGAATGGGATGCGGGTTTTTCTTTGACTGCGCGGGCGAAGCCGCGGGCGGAAACCTAGTATTTATATATACTTAACTACATAGCAATGATGTTATGCTTGTAAATAATAATTGAATAATTTTTAATTTAAGTATTATGAAATGATTACCAAACTATTACGAAACAACAATTAAAAATCTTGCAATCCATTTTTTCACAATTTAACAAGCCGGTAAACAGAAATTAAACATCATTTTGATTCCAGCACTTTCCGTCAATTAACAACGCACGTACATACATACAAACAAACATCAATCAAATTATCGACTGTAAATTATAACTACTGTACAATACTTAAAGCAAACAATGTGTAAACACACGGGTGGAAGTCGGAAAATAAACGCTTGAAAAACGCTTTCATGTTACTCGTATAGTAATTAGTACCTATATGAAGGCATGCAGTAGGTACCTATATGGAAGTAGTTATAACTAAGAGTTATAAACGTTCAAACAGTGTCGTTGAAGAATAGTAAATAACTAAATAGTAGTATCCCATCCTATCCTTCCTACTAATATTATAAATGCGAAAGTTTGTGAGGATGTGTGTGTGTGTGTGTTCGTTACTCTTTCACGCAAATACTACTGAATCGATATAATGAAATTTAGCACACATATAGAGAACGGGAACTTTGCGAGTTTTTCTTTGAAAACGCGGGGGAACCGCGGGCGGAAATCTAGTATAGCATAAAAGTAATAAGCTAGTAAAAACGCAAGATTCAGCTAGTCTACTTATCTAAGAAAGATTTATTAGTGTGTTTCTTTGATTAAAATGAGAAGGCTGCGAAACTATTGAGAACCAATTTGAACATTCTTTCACCGGAAGAAAGCTACATTACTTCTGTGTGACATATACAGGGCCGAGCCGCCCCTGTGTGCGAAGTGTGCGGCGCACACAGGCG
>CAJQZN010039544.1:19583-35944 GCA_907164685.1 Colias eurytheme | reverse complement strand
TAGAACCGCCGCTCTGTGAGGTAGCGGTTCTCGGCGAAATCGTGCTGCAACAAACAAACAGATATAGACTAATGCTATAAAAAAATATAAAGATTGGTAGGGAGGAGGGGACAGAGAGTTGTAAACGGATAGTTGCAAGCAAGAGCTATAGCGATACTGTCCATTGGAAACGACAATACAGTACAGTGTAGGAATAGCATTCGACAGAGCTTATTTCCACATTGCTTTAACATGGAAAACCATAACAACAGTCTTGAGAGCTTATCGCTACTTTCATATCGTTTGCAAAAAGTGACAACAGAGTTTTATTTATAAAGCTGATCTCCTAAAAGTCTTATTAAAGGGATAAATGTTTGAGTTTGAATTTGTTTTATTTCCACTCAGCGATCCTTTAACATTATTTTTCTAGTATTATAATGTCGTACCTAACGAGCTATTTATCAACCACATTCATAAAAATCTACTGTCTACTTTAATTGAAGTTCAACGACCTTAAATAATATTTCTTTACAACAATGTTATACTTAACACAGTTACTTTGTCTTCATAAAAATGCATCATATTATTGCTATTCTGTACATGACTTCAATTTTTTGTGTCAGTTTTTGGTTTTATCGAATTTTAACAAACTTGGAACGAGGCGACCCGCTGATATTATGTCTTGTATCTTTATTTATTGAGAATATTCTTTAAATTAAACAAAAAGCTGTTTGTTTATATCATACAGTTTCAGGAAATTTTTGATGGTCTTCATATTAGTAAATTAAAGTATGGAAGTGTTAAACACAAAAATGTATGATGTTAACTTTGTCAAACGCTTATTAAAAATCGTTTTTAGAGAAAATCGATATGAGACTCAACAGTTGTTAATCGTTTAGAATTATTTAGATGTCATTGTACCTACATAGTATTACAATATAAGTAGATATGTACTTAAAATGATAAAAATATACTTTCTAAATAATGGTGCTTTCTGCTGCTTTTAAACGACGTTCTTAAATACGAGGTTCTCAATCCGATTGTTTTTTTTTGGCTTTGTCACTTAGGGCCGATTTTTCAATCCTTAGTTAATCGTAATCGTAGATAATATCGTATTAAACAACCATTATAAAAATGTGTTACTTGCCCACTTTTTTACAGTTTTTAGGTGACATCTGTATATTATTGTGTAATACTTTATTGGACGGATAATATTTAACCAAGGATTGAAAAATCAGCCCTTAATAGATAACTGGAGGAATAGGAGGGAGGATAACTTTAGGAAATTGTCATTTGTTTCAATGGTAGGTATTAATTTAATTCAGTTATCTCTTTTCTTAGATTACAAAATAAAATACAGATGGAGCATGACAACCGCCCGTCGCCCTTGTCAAAGAAAATACGAAATCAAAAGCAAATACGTCGCTGCACCAGTGCTATAGCGATTCTAGTGTCATGCAATACGTCAAAAGGGGTTTGCTATTTTAGTAAAAAAATGCTGTCTTGTGATATTAAAACGCTGTAAAATTTGTTCCCGAAAACAAACAAAAAGATAAAAAATCGTTTTACAGGTTCTCTGTAGATTATTTGGCTTATTTAATTTTGTATACAAATAATAATTTTACATATACGAAGGAATACAAAACTTCAACGTATGCTGCCAGTATTTTGAAAATGAATTTGCCATTTTTATGGGTAAAACGGTAAAATGGTTAAAAGATCTTCGAGGTAGTGCTGTTGGATTTTTCGATCGTGAATGTGATTATTTGTATAGTGCAATAAAGGTTCATGATGATTATAAGATAATTTTAATAAGCATAATACTTATTTTTTGTTACTTTTATATAGCTTAAAAACGTCAGAGTCGTTTTCGCTCGCGATTTAATTCATTTGAACTCCGTGATGGATATGACAAAATTATTATTATTCATGAATTATATTTATTTATTATTCAGTAATGCAGCTGACAATGTGGATTTTGAGGTGTCACTGAAAATCAGTGTTAAGGTATTATGCCTCAGGTATCCTGAGTGGCTTCCTTTTTTAGCGCAAGCAACCATACATGAATTTATGTTTTCTATAACTATTATTCATAATTATTTACAATGCTATTGTTGTGTGTTTGTGTGTACATATTGGAATAAAATATGGTTTCTTCCTTCTTTCTTTCTAAAAATAAAATGTCCCGTGTTCCAGACTAAAAACTACCGCTATCCGCATTCATATAATATTTTGAAAATAAAAAATTATATAGGTAGGTAATCATTGTAATTTTGAAACATTTTTTTATGTAATTTATTTAATTAAAAATTTATCGTTTATGTAACAAAAGAATTTTTACAATATTATAAAAAATTATCATAAACAAATATTTATATTAAAATTAAAATTAAACCCTGACAGCTAATTTATGTAGCCAACTGCAACGTCACTAACACCACTACCATAATAATTCAGATGATTGCAATGTCACCTCATAAATCAAAATCGGTTCAGTGGTTTATACTGCAGGGCGTGCCAAAGAAATATTATCGAAAAACATAACCCTCTTTCTTCCGTAGTCGGGGAAAAATTTGGGAAAATTTTCAATATCTGGTAACATAACACCCACACAGAAGCACCGTGTACGTACAGTGCAGCGGCGAAATGACAGCACACATAGCTTTATGGAAATGACGATAAATTATTCGGTTTAGTACGGCAACGCTCCATCTGTCTTTTATTTTGTAATCTAAGTCTCTTTTTCATTTACGATACTCGAGTCCTGCGGCCTGACATCATACTTTGACGTCTAAACGCGTATACCTACGCGTGCCGTTTTTGACGCTCGCTCGAATGTTGTTTTGGTAATCTATCTACATTTAACTTTTACTATAATTTTTATACTAAGTTCTGAGGCTCTTCCTAGGAACGTCGGTGGCCTTTGTTTGTTCAAAAAGTACTAAACTCATATTATGGTCTTACCACAAAACAATTTAATTTAAACACAGTCTAACTTTAAACCAGGGATCTGTCAATTTAATAGTTATCTATGTGAAATACGACAAAACCAGGTTAAAGAGAACCCGCGCTTAAAGATAAACCCTGTCTAAAGTTTTTTGTGGTAAGACAGATAGGTAATGTTTTTCAGCTGTTGCCATGGTAACGTTATACTTAGAATATTACAATACCTTCAGTCTTGCTAATTGTGGTCCAGAGAAAGCTGTTCTTGGTCTCTTTTCATCGTTGTTGGTGTCCCCAGGTGGTTTTTTGGGTTTCCTAGTCCGTGGACCTAGAAATAATAATATCGTAAAAGTGCTAGTCTAGTATTTATATAAATGGTAGATTTTTCTTATTTTTGATTTTACGCGTATTATTTTATGAAATTGTATTTTTAATGAGGAAATAAAAAAAAATTGATTCCCATAAATAGGTAGGTTGTTATTTTTGAAAATTTTAAATCTTGCATTTTAAATTCAGTTTTTATAGCAATTGAATGAAAAAAAAAAACACTTAGCGGAATTCGAACTTCGAACCCGCTCTAAATTTTTTTCAATATTTTTTTTATTTTAATATTTATATTTCACTTATTAAGTACTTTTATTAGATTAATTATAATTTAAATTTATGCTACATAGTTTTGTCTAGAATACAATTACTTAGACCTTATAGTACACAAATCAAAAACTGGTTAGGTAGCTATCATTTTGTTAATTTAAATTTCCGTTTTTAATTAATTTGTTTTTGTATAAATTAATAAATAATGAGCAGCAAAAAATATTAATTCTTAGATTATATTTATGCTGTAGATGTCGAAAAATAAGTTGATGAGTGTTGCTATTTTATGCATCTCATATTATTTTTTTTTACATATTTATATAAGCTACACGAACATTTTTTTCAAATTTTCTCATTAGTAAGTATTTGAAAATTTCTTCATAATTTAATTATTACGTCTAGTTTTATTTGAATAATTGGTAGCTTATTATTTTTATGAGGAACATTATGATAAAATAACAATTAAGTAAGTTAATGAAAAAAAATTCGCTCGCGTATTTTGAAAAAAGTATCAATAAAAATATAATTATGCTATTTTTACATACTTTTCTTAAATGTGACTTAAACATGCTTAGATACACAAAAAATACAACACATACAAACAACAGGTTATATAATATATTATTTTAGACCAAAACGAACATTTTTTTGAATTAACGAAAATACAAGTTTCGTTAGTAACAAATCAAAATATGTTACTGTTTAATATTTTGATAATAGTTGAATTATAATTATGTAGAAAGAAATAATTTTAATATACGAATGTTTGTTTTTTTTTTATTTGGCCACATAAACAAATAAAAAAACATTGTCCAATGTAGAGCATCTAAACTAAAACCTATTGAGACACACTAACTATAGATACCTATAATATTCTTTTTAGTCTATAAAATTACACTAAAATAATATATATGAAACAATAGTACCTATAGCATTTAAGATTTACAATTTTTTGATATTGTACCTAAAGATGACTAAAATCTCGAAGAAAGATTAAGTTTTACTTCTTTTACATTGAAGTGCATGTGCAAGTTAGTGTGTCTAATTAAGTTCTATTCACCAACTTAATTTAGCCACTTTACTATCTGGTATTTAATAAAATTTAATTTCCAAATCTCTAGTCTTTCTTAAAAGAATTATTTAAAATAATAATCATTTATCGTTATTTTAAAACTTTGATAGCAAATTGACAACATTAAATTGGCGACAGTATCATCGAACAAAGGTATTTAAAACGACAAAACAAAAAGTACACACACACAAAAAACAAAAATAAAAAAGAACACTAATTTTGTTATCTTCCCAAAAGCTTACAACAACAAAATTGCACAGAAACACAAACATAACATTAACATTTTAACATTATTTCTATATCCAATTGAGCAGGAACACAAAACTTCAACACATCAACACAGTAGCAAATACCAGTAGCACTACTCTTAGTAGAACCATAGTATAAAAAATGTAGTAGCTTTCCTCTCCCACGATGATAATCCCACTAAGCGGACGATGCAATATCTTAACCAATTCATTATTATATGGTTACGGTTAAAATTGGTCAAAATATTGCACCGACCGCCTGGCGGGTTAGGTTGCCTGTAAATAAACACGTAGTTGTTACACACACATACGTATACTTACCCGTATATTCACACACACAAACACACACACACACACACACACACACACACACACACACACACACACATGCACTCTCCTTAGTTTCTAATGCCGCATTTACGTATTCGTGCATTAGTGCGTTTTATAGGTATCTACCTACGTCATTCGTCTTCCTATTCGCACGAATGTGTAAATGTGATACCTCTGCCCCCTATGCAAGTGGCTTTCTGTTAGCGTAGCGTTCAATAGAATAGACTACGAATGTATGAGATTGACGTAGATACGTTTATCTACAGCTTACGTCAATCTCATACATTCGTAGTCTATTCTATTGAACGCTACGCTTACAGAAAGCCACTTGCATAGGGGGGCTGTTATGCGTATAAATACAAACGCACACCTGCTTGCAACACAGGCAGACACACACACACACACACACAGAAGCGCGTACATATACACTTGGCCAGCGTGGTGTAGGTATTATGGCCATATGACTTACCAGAAAATAAGTTATTCGTAATAATATAAAAATAGTTCGATCGATATCTATTATATGCAACATAACATAACGAGCTTTAGATAATCACGTACACACGTAAGAAGTGAAACTTCTTTACGACCTTATTTTTCAAAAAATAATTTACTATGTATATGCAACTTTACAGAAATACGTCGAATTAGGCGTGGTAGGGATAAGAAAAAGATGGCGCGTAACGGAAAAATGTCACGCGTAACTAAAAAATGTTACACTAATTTTTTTTCCAACCCCGATAAAGAAGTTTCACTTCAATTACACCACATTTTTATCTTTAATCTTATATCTAGTAAGTCAACAGGAAATTAGTCAAGACACAAACACAGACATGCACAAACTACAAAGAAATAAAATAAACAAATATAACAAACATAAATTAGTGACAATAATTTTCCTAGTATAAAATTAAAACCCTGAATTATCATCATCAATGTTTCAATTTTATCTTTATTACAAATATCACATACCTGCAGCAGGGGCAATATTGGAATTGCACCCTTAATTAGCCCTTTAATTGTGATGTGTATAGGCAAGCAGGGGTAATTTAGAGAACTGAAATTGCTCCAACCGCCGCACCGGACCAACCGAGATTGTTCCAATATTGCCCCTGAGGCAGGTAAGTGAGTAGCCGGCTTTAAATGTATAAAAATTTAAAATACGCAAGCAAATTTATTTTCACGTTTCCAAAAAAAATATAGGCTTGCCTGAATAATGTTTTCGAGGAAAAAAGTTTTTTTTAAATACCTACGTCTAAAGGCAAAATTATTAATTATCAATTTACTTTTGTTATTATACTATTTATTTATTTAGTACACACTTTCACTTTAATCCTTAACAACTTAAAAAAAGGCAGAGTACAAAATATTTGGTGGCCTTATCACTTATAAGTGATCGCTTCCAGGCAACCAGGGTAAAACGTAACGAGCAAAAATATCACTTGTTCTTGTTGGTTGGTGGTTGTAGATGGTTTTTCAATTATCATTATTAAATTAGTATAATGACGAAATCAATTTTTTTAAATATTTTTTATAAAATTTAAATAAAATTTATTTGCTAACTCTACATAAATGATTAATCACATTTACCAACTTGACAGTTTTTTGCCTCCGTCACGATTGGATAGTCAGAGAAAGTTACTTTTTAAGTTGAACAAAAAACAACATAATTGGCGTTAAACTGTAACTTAAAAACTAAATGGTTTTTGAATAAAAAGCAATTATTATGAATAAAACGTTGATTTGAGTGTTTTTCTTTTAGCACGTTGTTGTAATTATAAGTTTTATTTGTCGTTTTATTTTGATGAAGTGTTTTAATTGAAAAAATAGGTAAAGATTTTAAGCTATTGCATAGCTTCTATCGCAGGCCTTGAGCGCGGCGACCGAATGTAAAAATTCCGTAACGAAAAAACCTAACACCCCCCACTCCAACTGGCACAGCGATGCGATGCTATGCAATAGCTTTACCGTGGCAGTCCTCGAGTGCCACACGTAAAGTGAGCGCAAATATTGATTAATAAAGATGATTTTTCTTTTTCAGTAAAAGTCTGTGAAAAATGAAAATATATGATTTAATAATAATAATAATAATACAAAAGATTTATTGCAACCAACAGAACATACATAATAATACACAATACAAAAAAGGGAAAACAAACATAAAATAACACAATATAATATGGAATTTACAAATTACAATAGTTATAAGTAGACAAATGTATTATTTGTGTTGCGCACTGGCTGCAATTAGGCCCTGGCTCAGCATAATGTTGTGGGAGCAAGCTCCACAACGCTGATAATTCTGCCAGATACCCAGATGAATAGTTTGCGCCTCCAATCAAGTATGTATATATAAGTATAATAAAAATAGAATAATTAATTATGAATTTAAAGCAATAATAAATATGTAATAATAATAATATACATGCAGTAGAATCACAGAGTGGAATAGATATATTTGGTCAATTAAAATCGGTATTTATATGTAGGTATATATATGTATAATGTGTTAATTTATAAATTAGGATACGTATAGTCAAAGCAAATAAAATTAAGATGATTGTAAATTAAGCAGTAGTGATTTGTAAGTGCGACGAAAGTTGGATTTGCATTTGAGTTTTTTTATTGGAGGTGGTATGTTATTCCAACATTTCGTCGCATTATATTTAAATGACCCACGAAAGGCAGTAGTTTTATGTTGGGGAATTAATAACTCTTGGGTCCCACTTCTTATATCACCTCTTTTAGTATCCTTACGCCACAATAGTTTTGTGTACAGATATTCAGGCTGCTTTGTATTGATCGTATCAAATAAAAGGCAAGCTAATAATAAATCTTGCCGACCTTTCATTTTTAAAAACTTTATGTTATTAAGAAAAGGGGTGACGTGAGACCTGGGTGGGATTGTCACGCAGAATCTGGCACAGGAGTTTTGGACCCTCTGAATAAGACGGTGAGCTTTTGCCGTTAGACAAGGTCCATAAACAGGGAGAGCATAATTTAATTTAGAAAGTACGATGCTTTCGCACAATCGTATTCGTAGATCGACACTCAGAAAAGGCCGAATATTGTAAAGAACTTTGAGTCGATAAAAGCAATTACTAACTAAATTAGTGACATAATCTTCGAACCTTAACTGAGCGTCGAAATCAATGCCCAGGTTACGAGCAATTGTAACCCGCTCTATAGGGGTGGAATTTACAAAAACAGTGGGATCTGCTTTAACCAAGTCAGAGACTTGCTTCTTAGACCCAACAACAAGATATTTAGACTTGGATGGATTAAGAACCAATGAGTTTTTATGAGACCAGTCTGATATGCGTTCCAAATCCTCATTCATTTTCCTGGTGCATTCTTCTATTCGATCTCTATCAATAGGAATGTAAAGTTGCAAATCATCGGCATATAAATGATATTGGGAGTTATTTATGCAAGAGGTGATATCTGCCGAGTACATGATAAATAAAAGAGGACCGAGAATAGAGCCCTGAGGAACTCCTCTATTGACAGGCACAAGCGAAGAAAGATCTCTATTTCCGTCACCTTTAACCAGCATTACTCTTTGGTGACGTTGGCGAAGATAGCTATCAAACCAAGATGAAGCAATAGGATTGAAACCATAGAAATTAAGCTTTGAGAGAAGAAGAGAAATATTTATACAGTCAAAGGCCCTAGAAAAATCAAGCAGAGTTAGAATCGATGGCTGGCCATTGTCGCGTGCAGAGAGCAAGTTATCCACAACATCAATCAATGCAGTACAGGTACTACGAAGTTTTCTAAAACCTGACTGGTACTCCGGTAAGATATTATTTGATTCGCAGTACTTAGTGACTTGGTTGTAGACAACTCGCTCTAAGATCTTGGAGAGGTAAGGAAGAATACTGATTGGCCTAAGGTCCTTGAGAGCAGTGGGATTGTTGTTTTTTGGTATGGGCCGCACCAGGGCTGTCTTCCACTGCGATGGGAAAAGTGAAGAAGAGAGAGATGTATTCATAATTGCAGTAAAAGCATGAAGAGAATGTGGAAGTGTTAAAAGAAACATGTCCCTGGTTATTCCATCGACTCCTTCTGCATTACTTTTGATGTCTAGAATAAGTTTTCCGACATAGCTTTCAGTAACGGGTTCGAATGTAAAAGTACTGTCACAATAACGATTTTCGTCAAAATAAGCAAGGTCGACAGGGTCAGCAGTACTTTGACCGGGAACATCCAGGAAATGTTTATTTATTGCGTCGGCGTCACACAAATATTGCGGGATCTCACCAGTGCATTTAAAATCAGGGATAATATTTCTTTTCAAATTTTTCCACAGAAGTTTAGCGTTATTCTTGTGTTGGTTTATGTTATGATCGAAGAAGGCTTTCTTTTCATAGAACAAGCTAGTGTTCACTAATCCTTTCAAACTTTTATAGTCCTGAAGATGAACGTCAAGGTTAGTTTTTCGATATTTATAATGTTGCTCATCTCTCAACTTCATCATGTACCTTACGTTACTAGTTAACCATGGATACGACACTTTTTTTATTAAAGACTTCTTTATAGGGGCAAATGAGTCAAATAAGTTTATAATCAAGTGATTGAATGCATCTACCATCTGATTCACATCGGATAAACGCGCAATTGTATCCCAGGGAAGAACAGAAACAGCTTTATTAAATTTATTAAGATCTATGTCTTTTAAGGGTCTAAATATTATGTGTTTGGGGGAACAGGTGTTTTTTCTTAATTTGAATTCTGTTGTGATAATAGCATGAGCACCAAGGTCTGGGATATGTTCAACTTTTATTTTAGCTACAGGAGCATTTGTACAAACAACATCAATAAGTGACTGACTATGATCGGTGAAGTGTGTAGGCTCATTGACATGATTTACCAATTGCAGAGATTGTAAGAATGCATTCAAGCGTGCGGTATTTGGGTCTCGTTTGTTAATGAGATTTATATTAAAATCACCAGTTAGCACCAGGTAGTCGTAGTCACTGAATGCAGATATAGTGTCTGTTAAAGTGTCCAAAAAGACATCGACGCTAAGCCATGGCGGGCGGTATGCTGTGCCGACAATGACGCGACGAGAGTTTATCTTCATCCTCAGCCACATCTGTTCGACAGATGCAGGAGAAGAGGGAATGGTACAGTCCCGCGCTCTCATACCACGCCTTACGTAGAACCCTACACCTCCACCCCTACTGCGTACTTCGGGTGGGCGGGGTCGGTGACGGAGATTAAAGCCGGGCAATGAAGGAGCATGTGCTTCCTGCCCATCCCGAAGCCAGGTCTCATTGATCGCAAAGATATCTGGTTGTGAGCGATCAAATGCAGCACGGAACTCATCCTGTCGTGTACCCAGAGAACCCGCATTAAAAAATCCAATAATTAAACTAGTTGACTTGGCCATGACAATTAAATAATAAATAGTAAATACCTAATGCAATAATTTTAAAATTATACGTATCCCGGGTGCGATTATTTAATTGATAAGAATAAATGTATGGTAAACTATAATAAAAATTTAAGGTAATAAATAATGTTCTGTGTACTGTGTACATACTTTTAGATACAATAGGAATAACAAAAATAATATTAAAGATAATGTTAGCATATGTTATAATCTCATATGGTAGTAGATATGTTGTAATATATAAATAATAAAGTAATATTATTTGATTGTGTAAGATAAAAGATATAGGATAAAATTTATTCAATAGCATTCCCAAAATTCTTAAAAGTTCATAATATGATAAGATTTTATATTTTTTTATATGTTCATTGTCCAAAATGGTACCTGAAGAATCATCAGCTGTATCGTGGAGTAGGAAGTAAATGAACAGAATAATAGATTTAACATATATTGCCATAACTGACCATGATACCAAGTTTCGCACAACCACAACGCAATCACAGTTATCTACCATTTGTTTAATTAAAATAGCAACAAAAAGTAACATTAAATTAAGAATTAAAACAATTTTCACAATACTATAATATAAGTTCATACAGTTTAAACGTAACACATTATTTAGAAAAAAGTTGATTACAAAGAAAGGGTCTGACCACAATATAAAGTACATAATTTTAAGTATTGAAATTGAATACAAGATAGAAAATGAATAGTTCAATAACAGATTAATATCATATTCAAATATACGGCGCAATCCATTACAAATACATACAAAATATTCAAATATATAAAACTCAAGCTTATTAAATAATACAATATTATATCTAATTTTTGTTATCAACATTATACGGCACATTTTTGTTTCTGAATACACGGGTAATGTCGTGTTCATTACGAAATAAACAAATTTTTGTGGTTTCACTTTGCCTTGCATATATACGTCCCTCCTTCGTCCAGGCAAATCTCCAATTTTGTGCCTTACACATTTCACGTAGTTTACCGAAAAGTAGGCGATTAGATTTAGTTAATCTTTCATTAATATAAATTGATTTTTGATGGTGAGGTGGGAGTCCAAGATCAGCTGTTGTTAAGTTGCGTTTAATGCGAGCCTGCTTTATAAAATCATTCTTTATTGATCGGCGCGTGAGTTTTACAGCGATAAGCCGGGGACGCGGGGAGCGGGAATCAAGGTGCAAGTCATTCGTAGGAATCTTAGAATCATTAGTACGATGTTTAGACCCTATGCGATAAGCACATACGATGTCGCGTTCTTCGATTTCGATGCCGAGTTTTAGTGCAGTGGTGATAACAAGATGTGTCAGGGACTCGTTGTTAGTTTCGGGAATGCCAGATATTTCTATATCATTGAGTAAATCAAGCTGATATCGTTCGTTTAACTCGGATTGTAATGCATTAACGGTATCACTAAGATTAGTTGTGTCCCGGGAAGAAAGTTGATCGCGTATGGTGCTTAATTCGGCCCTCAGTGAGACGTTATCGTTTTCCAGTGCCAGGATTTTCTCCTTGTGAGTATGCAGCTCGTTTTGATAATCAGCCAGTTGATCACGCAATATGTTAATAGTGTTCGAGAATTCTTTTTTTATCTCAGTGATGGCGGCACTTATATTACTTTCAAGTAGGGATTTCAACTGATCGTAAGTAAATGGGGAAGGTGGGATGACAGGGGAACTATTTGATGATGAGCTGGTTTCATGAGAAGTGTTTTCTAACTGGGCTTTAGCGGGTGTTTCATCACCTTTACGTCGAGATGTAACGTTCTTACAGAGAGGACAAAGCCACGATCGTTTTAATTCTTTAAGATTTTTCTTGAAGTAGTCGACGGAAATATTGATACACTTGTAGTGATAAGACCCCGCACAGGTAGTACAGTCAAGTTTTTCATCATGCCTTAAAAGTTTCTTACACGCAGCGCAATTCATGATAGATAAATACGTAAATAGTAAAGTTAAGAAACAATTTTTACTTGCAAACCTGCTTCACATAAATATGTCCCACTAAATTCACCAATTACACAGTGATTTGTAACTTATATACTTTAAATACAATTAATTATTCACAGAACTTTTAAAAACAGCTGTTAACTTTCGAGGCGCAAACTACCCTCGTAGTTTGCGCCTCGCCTCGATTTCTTTTGGGAATTGAAATAAAATAAAAAAACACACATTTACTGTAACATAAGTTTAAGTTATTAATAACTTGGAACTTATTAAATTCGAACACAATTGACATTGAATATCAATCAAAATATTTAAGGATTCGAACCTGTATTCCTTTATTTACCTTTTTTAACCATTACATTAAAAATAATTTTATTTATATGAAGAAATTAATAAAATTCCACCTCACCATGAGACTGGGATCCATACTTACTTCGACCTGAAACAAATAGAAAAAAATATTATTATTTATATACAAGGTACCTACTTAAAATATTCACAAAATATAAAGGATCGAAACTGTGGAATAAAGTTACTTAAAAAAATTGTCTGTCTGTAAAGTCGGTTTACTGACGATAGTTGAACGTGACAAGTACTGACAACGTCCGATTGTGCTTCTTTGTCGCTCGTTCCGCGCTCTCGCTTGCACTTCAAGCCTTACATGGAACGCCTCAGGGCGAGGTAACGCCGCATGAGTCATGTTTTTTCGTGCGTGCAGCCGGCTCTATCGAATTATAAGACGTTGTCACGTCAAACATGAGTTTGAGTTTGAGAAAGGGATTGCCCCACAAGGGGATATATCACACAATACTATTTTAAACAGCATAGTAAGGTCCATGGCCCACGCCGGAACATACCATGAAATAATAGATATACCTAATCGTACTTTAGTATACCTACCTAAATGCGAAAGTTTGTAAGGATTTATGTATATTTGTTACGCTTTCCCGAAAAAACTTCTGAACAGATTTAGATGAAACTTTACAGTGATATAGGTCATCAGAATAGCACATGAGCTGTAGAAATACATAAATTTGCGGTATCGTCGGTGAAACCGCGCGGCACAGCTAGTAGGTATATGTATATAAAAATCAAAGATAAAAATATCCCATTATGGATCATCTTCACAATGCCCGCGTTGGGCAAGTAGAGGCAATCACGATAGTGTAGAGCCTAAATGTCTATGATCGGCCGGCCCGGCCGTCATTGTAGATGTTTATTCGTAATCGCCGCAATGGCAAACATCGACGATCATTTGTTGGGCCAACATTGCCCATTATGAAGAAGGCCCATTAGGGACGATGATTAAACTCCGGTCAAAGCAAGTTAATTAGGTAGATTCCACACTTGATTTAAATATGTCTTAATTAGTGCTTGGGTGGTCTGGCATCGTCTTTACAATTATTAATACATACTTCTATAATAATATTATACAGCTGAAGAGTTTGTTTGTTTGAACGCGCTAATCTTAGAAACCACGGGTCCGATTATAAAAATTATTTCACTGTTAGATAGTCCATTTATCGAGGAATGGGGTAACTTTCTGTGAGATTTTTCATTAACATATAAACTTAGAAACTTTACCTCTTTATTAGATAAAGAAATAGCTGTGCTTCGCGGGTTTACCTATGATATAGATATATACATATATGATATACTAGCTTCCGCCCGCGACTCCGTCCGCGCGGATGTCGGTCTTCGCGTGGATGGTTTATTTCTCCATTTTGAGTAACTCTGACAATAACATCTTATAAATATCTATTGGACTCAAATATCATAGGCCTATAATAATACCCAACGTGTGTTCGCTGTTCTACAGAACAACGTCTATGGATAAAACTGAAAAATTAAGATTACTTTTTTTCTTCGTATTTTTTCAGGATAAAAAGTATCCTATTTTACGCCCAGGATAATAAGGTATAATTACACCAAGTTTCATCGAAATCGAACCGTTAGTTTTCACGTGATGTCTTCACATACAGACAGACAGACAGACAGACAGACAAAATTTTTTTTAATCACATATTTGGGTTTGGTATCGATCCAGTAACACCCCCTGCTATTTATTTTTTCAATATTTTCAATGTACTTACAGAATTGACCCTTCTACAGATTTATTATATGTATAGATATAGCCTATAGCCTTCCTCGATAAATAGGATCTCTAACACTGAAATATTTGTTCAAATTGGACCAGTACAGTAGTTCCTGAGATAAGCGTGTTCAAACAAACAATTATTTGTAATATTAGTATAGATTAGAAAGCTAGGTACCTACATATTACGGAATAGCACTGTCCATCCTATATCTTACTAAATATTATAAATGCGAAAGTTTATGAGGACGGATGTATTATGTATGTATGTTTGTTACTCTTTCATGCAAATACTACTGAACCGATTACAATGTTTAGCACACATATAGAGGGTAACTGGGATTAACACATAGGATAGGTTTTATCCCGGAAATCCAACGGGAACGGGAACTATGCGGGTTTTCCTTTGAAAATGCGGGCGAAGCCGCGGGCGGAAATCTAGTACCTATGTAATAAAAATGTATAAATTTATGACTAATTTTCTATTTCACTAATTTTACGATATAATTGAATGGTTACTGTATAAATAATTAAAATTTAAATTCATAAAAATTTCGCCAGCTGTTTATTTCAATTAGTTAACTAAAAAAACTCAACCGGAAGCGCGGCCAATTTTGATGAAACAATTTTAATTGATCATTTCGATTGTCCTTGAATTTTAATCATGTTATAAAAGTTAACAATACTATATACCTTTACCCAATAAATAAACAATTTGTTTGTCTATTTGTCATGGCAATAAATTAACAGTTTCTATTATATAAATATTAAATATGCATATGGATATTACAAAAAAATTAATAAAAACATCTGTTTGATCCGGTTAATCTACGAAACGGCTGAACCGATGTTGATGTAACTTTCACTGACAATTAAATATAGCGGCAAACAAACATGAAATATTCATATCACAATATTTTATTATAAACATTCAAACGAAAACTTTTAAATGTATTTATTGTGTTTTTGATGGTTTTTGCGTTCGGAAACCGGTTTCTGACCACCTACAATGTTAATAAAGTGATTTTATTGGTCAATAAAATCTATACATATCACTTATTTTGTCTTTTCTCGCTTCTTTTAAATTGTGTTAAAAATTACTTAATCGATGTTAAAATGATATCTTTGTCCCTTTCTTTTTTATGAAATATAATAATTTTAGAAGGAAAAGGAAACAAACACTAACATGGTATTTAAAAAAAAAAACGAGTTAATAGTTTTTTTTTTGTAATGGCTTTTATAAAAATCAATTTACAGTAGATAGTCACAATTCGATAAGCAGTTTTGAAGAAAGACATGGACAAACATAAATTGTTTTTTTTGTTTGATTTCTATTCAACATTTTCGTAGGTACTTTAGATGCAATTGCAATTATTACAAGCATCAATTTTGAATGAATTTTCAAGGTCGCGTCATGGCAATACCGTCACGACATGGAGTAAGGTGACGATTTTGGTATCTTTGAAGTTTCACTTCTGACACGTGTGCTCCGACTTTTAATAAAAAAACAGCATATTAAAAGTCGGTTAAAAACAAGTTCAATTATAAACAAACACTCTTTCTTACATTCTTTTATATATCTAAGTTATACATCACTTCCGCAAGGGAATGTTTTTCTTTATAAATATGTATGTAAATTATGTCAAATACCTATATCTTTTTTTGACATGTATGGCTTTATTATCTGTGGTCCTAATGATTTTTATTGCACGCCTCATAAGCGAAGCGTTGAGGTGGGTACTAC
>CAJQZN010039544.1:0-14583 GCA_907164685.1 Colias eurytheme | reverse complement strand
ATGGCATATCAGTTTATTTTTAATCTGTTCATTAATCGTTTCGCTTAAGTGCTTCTATTTTTAAAAATTTTTTTCGTAGGCAAAGGCCGTTAGATTTGGGATATTGACAAATTATTTTAAAGGCGATTTTACACGGTTACTTCAAGATAAGTGAGCTTGATGTTGCGCTATAATGGGCGCATTAATAAAACCTTAGTTAGATAAATGGGAGTCTATCGTGAGTATTTAGCTTTATCAATCTGTGCCTTCCATCAGAGATTATACGTTATTTTTTACGGTGATCATTAAATATTTATTGAGGTCACAAATGCCAAATTTGTTGTTTATCACGTGATTAACTTTATTTAGATATCAACTTTTTATGCAATGTTTGGTTAGGATTAGCGCGGATAAACACTGATGCAATAAAAACATGTGTTTTTTTTCGTAACACATTTAATGATTTATTCGTATGAAGAATTAACGAACAATCTGGATAATTTCTCAAAGACGATAAAAAATAGATAGCGGATATGCAATTTGGCGCGAAATGAAAAGCATAGATAATAAATATATATTTTTTAATTCCGTGTCAAATATAACAGTGATGGAAAGCTATTTATATTTATCTTTATAATCTTGCCATTAATAAAATGTTGATTTATTTGGTCAATTAATCATTTTGAACGGAAACTATCAATTATTTAGATTTAGAGATCCGTTGTATGACTTTTTTATTTCAATACTTGGTAATACTATGACTGTAATATGTAGGAAATATTTATTTCATGTTTTACAAAATCATATAAATTATTGTAGTAAACATTGTAACTAGAATTCTCCGAAACGGCTTGACCGATTTTTATGAAATTCAAAATACAGTATAGCTGATAGATAAGTCTGATAATATAGATTGAAAATTACAGGGGTGTATAATTAAGATTGCAAAAACATCAAAAAAAATTTAGATAACTAGTAGATAGTAATTGGCACACGATTCATTCAATACTTATCTAAAATAAGAAAATTTCACTTAAATCTGAACTAACAGATTTTCATTAAACCATTAGTTATAATAATAGAATGAATTTAACACATTACGATGTATAGTACATATTAGATCCTACATAAGTTATGAAGTGAAAACGATATGTCATAAAGGGTCGTGGGTTCGATTTCCGCTAAACAGATGACAATAATTATAATTTTATTGTTTTATTTACATGAATAAAACAATAAAATTGAATAAAACAAGAATATTGATAAAACGGATATTTATAAATGTTAGATTACGACAATTAATACGCAAAAACGGCTGAACTTATTTCGATGTTAAAAGTAAATTTTGAAATAGATATCAGGAACAAAGTTTTATTCATACGTAGGTATACGCAAGATCTAGGAAACAGCTGAAATTCCAAAACATTCGAATACGTCGTTGAATCAGATAAAAAGTCGAAACCTACTCAAAATCAGTTCATCCGTTTGAGACATGCCACTGTACTCAAAATATTATCATGTACCCTCAAAAATAATTCCTAATCCGATTCATGTTGCCAGCGCATAAAATTGATATATAGGTATATCTTATTGTATGAGCATGGCAACTCGAATGCATGTTTTGACAAATTCATTTCGTTGCGGACCGTACCGATCATTATACTGTTATAGGGCTGCGCTATGCAGTTTTTTTTTTATTTTTATAACTTTTTAAATTATTATTAGTAAATTTTTATAAATGACTAGCAGTCCACCCCGGCTTCGCCCGTGGTACATATTTACGTTTTCTCCACATAAGAACCATCCTCGAACTTCAAGGAATACATATTATTAAAAAAAGATTTATCGAAATCGGTCCACCCATTCACGCGTGATGCCGTGACAACGCGAAACGGGTTTAATTTTTATATTTATACATTTTATATGTTTATATCTAGCTGTGCTCCGCGGTTTCACCCACATTGTTCCGCTCCTGTAGGTCTTAGCGTGATAATATATAGCCTATAGCTTTCCTCGATAAACGGGCTATCTAACACCGAAATAATTTTTTAAATCGGACCAGTAGTTCCTGAGATTAGCGCGTTCAAACAAACAAACTCTTCAGCTTTACAATATTAGTAGAGATAAATGTTAAATGTTAATAGTTTTATATTTTACATTTAAATAGGTTGAATACATACCTAAAACTAGGTACTAATGCAAAATCAATGTAATTATTTTATGTTACTTTCTTAATCAGAGATTCTAAATGCCTGAATCAATTACGGTTATAATTTATATGATTAGAAATTTATTATATCAAGTGAAAGATAGAATTGTTGATAAAAGATTAAGAGCTAGGGTAGATAATCTGTTATTAATGTTTTTAATTCCACAGTATAGTATATTACATGAAGTAAGTAAGTAGGTACATATTCCTTTTAAAACAATTACATATTTTTTATAGAATTATCCTTTTAATTATATTATAAATAATTTTACTAATAGAATTAAGATGTTTTAAATATATAAAATCATAGCGAATAAAAATAAAAATCACCCAACAAATCAAAAGAATCGACGACATTATTCATCGTAGATTAATAACGTATAAAATTTTACGTTACATATTTCATTATAATTTAAAACGAATATATTATAAGGATAATATATTATAATTCAACATAGGAAGACAGGTACAAGTAGAAAAAGTGACTTCATATAAAAAAAAATAATTAATTAATTATATCTCGCTAGTGCCAACCCTGAACACCGTCTGGGTGGCCCGCGACTCTGATACTGTGGCAGTACAATAAAACAACCGCAGAGAGAGATAGCAGATGTGACGTCATTCGCCTCTCGCTCGCACGCGCTAATGAATCGTTATTTGTGAGCTAAGTATTTAGTACTTATTGGAATATTATCTAATATCGTTGGTAAGTTTAAATTACTATTATATTATGCATAATAATAGATAATATTTGTCTGTTTATCACGTGAAAACAAAATTTCGTACGCAGATAGATTGTCTGCAGTTATGTTTATGTTTATAATACATATGTTATGAATTAGCGAATCATTAATGATACTGTTTTTAAATGGGCCTAAAAATAGGGCATATTATAGCCTAGGACCTGTAGTTGGTAGAATTTTCTTTTCAACATTAATAAGTATTATAAATCTATTTTTAAAAAAAATCTATTTTTTTTTTTAAATCCATAATACATTCTCATAATTTGCTCCTACAGTAAGTTCAGCTACACTTTATTTCAAAAATACGCTTACAAATCTTTACTGAAACTTTTTCAAATTAACTTATCTATGTCACGTAACTTTTCTTCAAATTAATGTTGCTTATTATTTTAAAAGTAACACTTAATTTATTAAATACATAATTTCTAACCCTCAAAAAAAACCCAACAACTCATTACTCCATACATTCTTTATCATTGAAACCCCAAAAGTGTACCCATAAACACACGCCATAAAATTATTCCAAGTGTAAAACAACTAAATGATGTGAAAACATCAACACTATCACAACACCACACACTTCAAATCGATAATAATTGAAATTGCGAAAAAAAAACACCCTGTATCATCCCCTTGTGACTAATGATCCGGAATTCTTTATCTACAGCGCGCACTCTGCATTGCAAGAATTCAATTTAGTCGCGAAACAGTGTGATTTTTAATCGACTAGAAGATATACGGGGTGATGTTTTTTTGGAGATTGTTTTTTTCTTATACAGAGAAAATTGTAACATACCTATCTACCTATACTATTATTATAAAGCTGAAGAGTTTGTTTGAACGCGCTAATCTCGGGAACTACTGGACCGATTTGAAAAATTCTTTCGAAGATAGATAGGTCATTTATCGAGGAAAGCTATAGGCGATATATCATCACGCTAAGACCATCAGGAGTCGAGCACTGCGGGTAAAACTGCGGGACACAGCTACTTACAGATACACATGTACAATTAGAGGGGCTTTAATTGTAGAAATTGGTGGATTTTAAACACAAAACTGCTAATCCAAATATTTTAACCAGGCTAAGACGATTAACAAGACAAAACGCAAGGAGGGTCAACTAACTGGTGTATTCTAGTAATGGAGTGAAACCCATTAAAGATGGCCGCCCGTTACACCGTCGCGAATTGTGCTCGCGAATGTTTATATTTATTATTTTGGTATACATTTTGTAAAAAAACTCGAATAACTAATGAAAGCAAAATGAGTTACAAATTAAAGTGACGTTTCATAATAATACCTATATAAATTCGCTTGTGTGGCGAGCACACGTGTCAGAAGTGGAACTTCTTTGGCAAAGTTCAAATATGTATATCAAAATCGTTGCCTTACTCAATGACGTGACGGTATTGCCATGACGCGACCTTGAAATTTTACTCTCACGCGCCTAAAGAAGTTTCACTTCAGAAATAACAATGTTTAAACTATGTTTAGTGTGTACTTACATATTATTAAATCGTATTCTCCGAAGTTTTAAATCACTTCCTGATAATATCTCTGCTAGACTTTTAGACATTTTGACATAAACACTAACACATGTCACTTCAACTGACAGATGGACTAAACATATCAAGAAGCTGTTAAACCCTGATTAAGAAACTAAACGTATAATAAATAAATAATACAAACAGTGTAAACCTTATTCTAAAACGCTTGACTAATCGTTCAAGTAATTATCCCATATTGAGACTACAACTTGGCGGGAAGCGCGCCAAGATGGCGGCCTGTCAAATTTGACATTTACAAGTTTCGCGCGCAACGAAATGAAATAGCTGATGTTAATTGTGAAGATGTTATTCTTAATGGGGATTTGAAGTTATTGCTGTAAAATTTTAAGCTTGAAACACAAAGGGCAAATGGCTTTGTTGATTAAGCCACTGATTGCCTCTTTAACTAAGATTTTTATACATTATCTGTCCTATTTTACAGATATGCTATGTGTAGGCAAAACTGATAATTTAGAAAAACAAAAAAAAAGCCAAATAAGCTTCCGATGTATGTTCCTATCCTTCTTTACAAACTTTATTTTTCTGGAACACGTGACATACAGGTAGATTTACAAAAAATATTATATTCTAACAATTCATTTATATGAATGACAAATTTCCATAACCAATAAAAACAATAAGCTATGATTTGGGATCCACCGTTGTTTTATGAAACGTCGAATAGAATAGAGGTTATAGTAGTAGTAGGTATATTTTGTAATAATCAATAATTTCTACACAGATCTATTTCCTAATGTAAACCAAACAACATTAGCAATGGCGCCACAATATGGCGGCCTGTCAAAAGTGACGTTTACTAGTTTTGGCGCGTTCTACGCTTCATTGTGGAGATTTTAATTAGTTTTTGTTTATGTTAATTGAATATAATTAAAGTACAGATATAATAGTAGAACGTATAGATTTAGAAAAAAATATACTTACCTACGATTGGCTACAAATTATGCAATAGTTACCACTAGGTCCTAGGAAATATAAAATTAAAAATGTATAGAATTAATAATTAATACGACCCTATAAAATTTCCCTACAAATCCAAACCCCTTAAAGAAAACCATCACTTTGCCCTATGCCCCATATATTGCCCCATACGGGGACGAGTTAACTGACAGTTAAGTTAATCATCGGATATAAGATCAAGGGTTAATCCAACGGGTCAGGGGTTAGGAAATTAGTAGCGAATACTTGACTAGCGGAAAATCTGATTAAGATAAGGCTGCGGTCTCGGACATGAGCGGTAGCGATTTTATAATATATATTCTAAGTATTTTTATTTGTTATTTATGGTACAGTTATTCTAGCAATTTTTTTCCGCTGTTACTTTGATTATGGTTATAATGTAAATTATGTATTGATTAAATAAATAACCATATAAGTATATCTATCCAAATAAGCATTGTTATAAATAAAGTATAAACAGTTATAAATGGAATTTAATTGTATTAGTCTTTTAAAAGTTCCAGTTTTAAATCAGAAGATGCGTTGTTTATATTAGAGAAGTACTTACATTGTTTACATTTGTTCAGTGAAACATATTAGAGAAGCAATACAATACAATACAAGTAATCATTTACAGAAAATATCGAATTAATTGCTACAATAATTGTAACTCTAAAGTCTTACTTTTACACAAAAGAGTATTATCCGCTCAATCCCATGGCTTACACCATAGCAAAAAGTCGGAGGTGCAAATGAAAATAGTTGATAGCGAAACAAATCGAACTTCACACGTCACAGTTCAATTGTGAAGGCATTTAATTAAACGCCTGTTTGTTTACGCCGGTGCGTTTGTAAAATGTCAATATTTTTTGTTTTAACGTAACATAAAACAAGTCAATAACTGCGTTAAAAACAACCGACTTCAAACTTGCACTTGCAACATTTACAAATACAGACAAAAATGCTCATAAAATAAAAACTACTGGGCCTATCCGAATAAAAATTTTATGGGACCAATTCGACACCATCCCGCATCGAACAAAAAAAGAATCACGTAAATCGGTTCAGAAACCACGGAGTAATCGGTGTACATACATAAAAAAAAAAACATACCGGCCGAATTGATAACCTCCTCCTTTTTTTTGAAGTAGGTTAAAAAGCGTGTGTGCGGAGCAGACGTGTCAGAAATGAAACGTCTTTGGCAAGAATTAAAGATACAAAAATAGTCACCTTACTCCATGACGTGACGGTATTGCCATGACGCGACTTGGAAATTTTACTCTGAAAGCGCTATATACCTAGTTGCTCTTTTAAAACAACATCATAAATATTAAATTATGTTATAAATCGCAACTAATGCTACAAAAACATAACCATTTATTAAAATAAAACATTAAATACCAACTTATTTAAATAATTTGCCTTTAAATACAATAAACGAACCTCCCTAACATTCCCTCGAAGGGAGGAAATTTCAGCCAAGTTTACCAATTAAAAGTCACTCAGATGTTAAACTTTATGGTATGGCTTTTACCCCGGTTTTGTGCGGATTTTAATAACTTTATTTAGACGGATTTGATTACAAAATGGTTTGTTTTTAGACGATTACTAGATTTCCGCCCGCGGCTTCGCCCGCGTTTTCAAAGGAAAACCCGCATAGTTCCCGTACCCGTGGAATTTCCGGGATAAAACCTATCCTATGTGTTAATCCAAGTTACCCTCTATATGTGTGCTAAATTTCATTGTAATCGGTTCAGTAGTATTTGCGTGAAAGAGTAACAAACACACATACACATCCATCCTCACAAACTCGATTTTTCAATCCTTGGTTATAACTTATCCGTCCGATATAGTATTACACGATAATATTAAAATGTCACCATTAAACTGTCCAATCAGAATACATTTGTGGACAATTAGAATACATTTTTGAAATGGTAGTTTAATACGTTATCCGAAGAATAAGTTTTAACCAACGATTGAAAAATCAGCCCTAAGTAGGATATTATTATATTATATAGGATTTGTATTACTAGCATTTTTAAAGGGTTGTAGGTACTTACGAATATAGAGATACAATATAGGTATGTAGTTCCTCATCCAGTTATCTATACCTACCTAGATTGAATACCTATTCGTTAAAAATGGTAAAATAACACTGTCTTGTTTCTATTAGGTACTTTATTTATTAAAAAAAACTGTGCTATTACACTTTCAAATTAAAACAATTGAACCAATTTCTATGGTTCTCTGCCTTTTCGCCGAAAGTTCTTTGCCAGATTTTCACTTGCCAACGGCCAACCAACGTTTCGTTATAGAATTATATTTCGCCGAATAATCTAATTTTGTTTTATTTCCCAACACAGTTACCAACTGTGAGGTTGTAACTTGTACCTACCTAACAGTTCTTTCCGAGTAAAATTCGTATTAGTACTTGTTATGATACTTTGAATGATAAATCCACGCAAGCAAAGCCGCGGTCTGATAACTAGTAACTTACTTTTAAATTAGCCTCCCATAGGTATAGCATATACCTATTTAATTAGCTTCCCATATTATTTATAGCAGATACCTATTTCGCACCTCTACACTAAGAAGCTATAATTACCGGTATCGGTATAGGTATCGTTATCGGTATGGTTATTATCACGTAACAGTTAATTAACAGTTATAATTATGCGTTATAATTGCTACTTCTCACTGTATGGTGTGAATCACACGGCTGTTATTAGCTACTTCGTCATGTAATTATGACGATTCTAATGAGGTTTTGTTGAATATGTAGGTGGTGATTTTATTTTTAAAATATGAGGTGGAAGACAATTTTTTACAAGGATAAGTAAAATACATGTGTTTGTTTCTCAATGTATTTAAGTCTGGGGATATAATATAGGTATTTAAAAGCTAAAGCATAAGATTAAGTATGCGAAATACCTATTTGAAATTTCTCAATATGAGAAATAATTTAATGGTTAGTATTTTCTTAATTACTAGTCACAGCTTTCCCTGGATTAATAAACCTATGCCTTGTAAGTTTTCCTACCATATAAAGAAAAAATTATTCATCAGGCGATAGGTATAAAAATGTACCTATAAACGAACTATCGCAGTTTTAATTAGGTAGTAGATAATTATGTATATCCCAATCCAAAATAATATAAAACAAATAAACATTAAAACAAGCATGCCATTTACAATCTAACAATTAAAAAATTAGCATACATTCATAATCTAACAATTTAGAAAAAGAACATCGAAAACCATCGCCAATTTAATTAAAAAAAAAAACACAATGACATATGTCATTCGTTTCGCGCCAAAAGCACCCACGCACAGATAATCATTGAGTACAAAGAGGGATGCGCCATAAAATTGCGCGTCCAATGAAGCGGGAAAACATATGTTTATATAGTGATGTGTCAATTTATCGATGTTCGCAATTTGTTTAATTAATGTCGACGAATATATTATCATAATTTTTGTGATTCATGCTGCATATATGTGAGTTTTCTTTGGTCACTATTCATTGCACATTTGGTTTTAATTAGCTTGATTCAGAACTTGTATTAAAAATAGGAAATATTTCTTTGTTTGTCTGTCAGCATTTAACTCAAAACAAAAACGACCGATTTAAAATTGTTCTTACCAGTAGAAAGCTACAATAACTAACTGTGTAACATAGGTTATATTTTACTTTTTAGAATTCGATTCGATTGGTCAATGGTCTTTTTATTATATAAAAATACTTATTATAGATTATGTTTCAAGAACGATTTGATTGAGTAAAATAAAACGAAGCAAAGCCATATCACAAAGCTAGTGACAGAAAATATCAACAGAAGGTAATTTTTTATACGCATACTAAGTACCCGCATTATTTTTTATTATTTTTACCAAGAAAACATTTCATAGATAAAGGGTGTAGAAATAACATAATAATTATAGTGTCGTCCTGTCAAAATGTCATGTTCTTTTTAATCAATTCAAAGAAATTCAACATTTGTGATAAAACTTCGCTATATTAATTGAAGGTAAGAATTTTTCTTGTATTTTATTTATAGCACTTGTTTTTTTTTAATATCAATGTAAATTTTGTGAGGATGTTTGTAACTCTTTCAAGCAAAAACAGCTGATTGGATCTGTATGAAATTTAGTATCTACAGAGATAGATTATAGTCTCGATTAGTCCATAGGCTATTTTTATCAGTGTACCTACCATGCAATCAAAGCATCAGACTTCAGCTATTTATTCTTGAAAACATATAAAGATTTGATGCAAATTTCCTATTCTCCTAATGAATTGAAGTTTTATACTACAAGACAGACAAACTTACCAACTTATAAGCTATTGCATAGCTTCTATCGCGGGCCTTGAGCGCGGGGACCGAATCCAGAAATTCCGTAACGAAAAAACCTCACGCTCCCCACTCCGACGGGCGCGGAGGTGTGGCTTGAAGGCATAGCATGCAATAGCTTTACCGCGGCAGACCCCGAGTGCCACACGTCTTTTATATGTATAAGTACAAATTTTCTAATGGCACAAAATCTGGTTTTCAATCCCAATAAAATTGTTTCTCACACAAAATTTATGTTTATTGTATCTTCATCACCAATAATTTTTATTAAAGCTATACACATGCTAATGTGGCTTGTCAAAACGTCCGCCATCTTGTTTATAGACTATAATAGACACTAATAATGTCAAATGGCGATAAAACCATAGATAATGGATTATAAATTATGCTTGTCTATGTGTAAATAAAATTAAAGTGTTTGTTTGTTATGTTTAAATAGCTTTTCATGGAAAGTGGCTAATTTTTTGTTAGTTTGTTCTGGCTAACCTTCGAACAAGTAATACTTATAAATACCACTTATTTAAAAATTAGATACCAAGGTGCTCAGATTATATATTATGTTAAATCTGTAGAATCAGTAAAATGTAACACTATCTATGTTTCCTTGTTGTGTCGGTCGCGATATTTTACGAATAATATTTTGCTCTATGTATTAATTTAAATATTGTTCAAACACTCAACACTGTTGCACATATTTTGATAAACATTGCTACTTAGATAATTTAAACACGCTTATATTAGCTTCACCTGTATGTTTGTATGCAACCGACTCCTTTCAACCGAGTCAATTTTGAGTCACATAAATTCAAACTTTATGGTCTTATATTCGATGATAGCATGGATGATAGTAAAAGAATAGCATGAGAGATAATTATGCGCGTTAAGTTTTTTCAGTTTTTTTTAACCATATTAACTATATTTATGTTTAAATTGTACACAGATGACAAAACCCTAGATTTCTAGACCGGTTTTAATTGCTATAGCCATACATAATTCAGTGTTCCTTCACAGGCCACCCCCTCTAATTAATGACATAATAATCGTGTTTATAAACTAAAGCTGCATCTACACAGAGCTAGGTGTAATGATTGTCTATGGTACGTAATTCTTGTATTCGTCGACATAGAGACAAAAATACTTCTAAATATTAATTTAAATGAATATATTTAAATTTAAGCATTAAAATTGAAATTTGATATGAAGTTTTTGTAAAGCGATATAGTACCTATATGCATACAAATAATATCTTATTCCTTCAAATATAGACGTAAATTATGTAAGAATGGATCTTCGTTATTCTTTCATGCAAAGAGCCTTATATGAACTTACTTACTACTATGAATTTAAACGAAAAGTTAAACAAAAATACAAAATAAAAAAGCTGCTGCCTGTTTTCCTTGCAATCGGATCAAATGAACCAATGATGATGACTAAGAACATGAAGACGTGTGTGGACGTACCATTACATTTCCAAATTAGGAAAAGTCATTAATCGTTCGTTGATATTGAGATAGTTTCTTAGAAACATAAGAATGCGATGGGATAGTGGGGTCGTGGGATATATAATTCACTTAGGTAATTAGGTTCAATCTGAAACATTGCTATTTGCTAGACTAATGAATAAAATGCCATTAATAGATATAAATGTTTTAATTAAAAATAGTTTATCTGTTTTTTTTAAACTGTGGATTGGGAAAAGTGTTTATGTTCTTTATTATAAGTCAGTCAGTCAGTTTATACGTTCAGTATAAGTAAAGAATACTAATACATATTATAAATGCGAAAGTCTATATCTGTTTCACTTTTACATCTTAACTAAAGCACCCAATGAATTTTAGAATGAATGTAGTTTGCAATACAGGTTCATATAACCCATATATGAATCACTACATAGTATAAAAAACAAAGTCGCTTTCTCTGTCCCTATGTCCCTATGTATGTTTAAATCTTTAAAAATACGCAACGGATTTTGATGCTGTTTTTTTTTAATAAATAGAGTGATTCAAGAGAAAGGTTTTAGTATATATAATTTATTATGTTTTAGACAAAGCGGGCGAAGCCGCGGGCGCAAAACTAGTACTTTTATAAACTAAGCAATCCCTACAGTTTTGAAATAGGGGATACAAGTTTTTACCCGTGTTTTTGTCCGCGACACATATTTTAAATAACTTAAAAAACACCGCAAACCACATTAATTTATCATTACACCACAAAAAACAACATTTTCCACATATTTCCACAAACCGGATGTCCATCACGCGACCAATGGTGTATGACTACTCAAACGGCAGAATAACATCAATAATGGTGTAGTTAATTGGAGTGTCAAGCCTCATTAGTTGACCAACTAGATGCCATGGTCACTTAGCTGTTTCTGTGAATTAATCGAGGTATTTTTAACGGATTTAAAACGGGTTTTTATTTGTTTTATTAGTTGTAAATAATAATTGAGAACGATCAATATAAAAATGCTTATTATATTAAACACTATTATATTGTATAGAGAGGAAATATGTGTATTGTTATTTGTAAAAAATAACAAAGACTGAAATTGATTGCGATAAATGAAAATTCAAATTTAATTAAAATATTTTGAAGGTTTCTTTAGTAATTGTGATATTGTATGCTATATTTTTATAATTTTTATATTTTTATAGTTTATCGACAACCACACAGCGCATCCCTACAAAATAATTTTTATTGCGACTCACCCCTATACATAAATATTTACAAGATGTAGCAACCCTAATGATGTGAAAAGTGATTGGTTTCGTTTATTTTGTTTAATCTTTTAGTTGAATTAATTTTATTCGTGAAAATTCGTGTCCCTTGTCCCCTAGTGGGGTATGGGGTGCATGCATTATACATCTGTTTCACTGATCGATTTAGAAGTGAAACTTCTTTAGGCGCGTTGAGAGTAAAATTTCAAGGTCGCGTCATGGCCATACCGTCACGTCATGACTCATGGAGTACGGCGACGATTTTGGTATCTTTGAATTTTGTCAAAGAAATTTCACTTCTGACTGCACGTGTGCTCGGCACACACGCTATTTTTTTTCCTTAAAAGTACCTAGTCGATCAGATTTCTGTAATAGATTTATAGATTTATATTTTAACAAGGAATCGAATGCAGGACTTATTTAATGCTCAAGTAGGTACTATAAAATAAATCTGTTTATGAATAAATCGTTTAAATCGGGTTTATAACTGGATTAATTACGTAATTATCATTGAGACTCATTGAGATTTATTACGAAAAAATGATGAGCTTACCTATGTTCAATTTTTCAAGAATCAAGAAAAACTATTTTTCCAACAGGAACTCGTAATTATAATAATTAAAATATACAGCACTAGCTTTCCACCCACGACTTCGCCCGCGTTTTCAAAGAAAAACCTGCGTATGCGATTTCCGCGTACCCTCTATATATGTGTGCTAAATTTCATTGAAATCGGTCCAGTAGTTTATGCGTGAAAACCATACATACATACATAATACAAACCTTTCCTTTTTATAATATTAGTATAGATATAGATTATAGAAACACGGATACCTACATAATATTTAAAAACACTACAAACCATTAACTCTATGGCAAAATTAGTTTATCACTTCACACCAAATACCACACTTCATTTAACACAATAACAAATCTTACACAACACTTACCCTTATAAATCATACACCCTTATCTAAGCCCACAGTATATTAAATAAACATAAAAACAACCCCTAAGAGTAATGATTGCCCTCTAGGGTCCTCTCCCTTCATCTTAAAATATTAACAGGGATTTTCTATGATCATAAACATTGAAGAAAATGTAAATCTAATCGTTTATTGTCAAATTGCCCTAAATGCGAAAATTTGTGAGGTTGGATGGATGAATGCTTGTCACGCAAATACTACTGAACCGATTACAATGAAATTTGGTATGTAGGAAGCTAACCCAGAATAAAACATAGGCTTCTAGGTACAGCAAACGGGAACAAGCGGGTTTTTCTTTGAAAACGCGGGCGAAGTTGCGGACGGAAATCTAGTCTACATATTTTAATTTTTAATCTACATTCTATACTAATATTATAAAGCTGAAAATTTTGTTTGATGAACGCGCTAATCTCAGGAGCTAAGACCAATACGAACGGAGAAATGCAGGCAAAACCGCAGGTCACAGTTGATTTTATTTATAATCCCCATTATTTTTTACCTATCGCAATCGAAATGCGAAACATTGTGATTATAAAAAAATAGATGCTGACACGTAAAACCATAGTAAAACAACCATAGTAATACATCGTCACTACATAGTATAAAACAAAGTCGCTTTCTCTGTCCCTAATATGTCCCTATGTATGCTTAAATCTTTAAAACTACGCAACGAATTTTGATGAATTTTTTTTAATAGATAGAGTGATTCAAGAGGAATGTTTTAGTGTATAATTTATTATGTTTTAAACAAAGCGGCCGAAGCCGCGGGCGGAAAGCTAGTTTGACATAAGTCACAAAGATCTTAAGGCCAGGTATACGTAATGATAATTAAAGTTAATACTTACCGGAACTAGGTCGATCGCTGTATCTAGTGCAGTAGACCCACGCGGGCCACACCATGGGACCGTCCCCGCTTGGCGTCCCTGAAAATTGGGATTATTATCCTACTAATACTAGCAAAAAGAAGAGAAATTAATAATTTTAATAATTTTTTTACCATTGGGATTATCCCTACTAATCCCTACTATTCCCTACTAATATTATAAAATAATTTGGAAAATCCAAAAGTGCACGCCTCATAATTTTT
>CAJQZN010039543.1:0-10462 GCA_907164685.1 Colias eurytheme | reverse complement strand
CTGTCGATAGCGGGTCTCGCAATAGCGGTTGTTGTGATCGAAAATTAACGCTTGTTGGATAGCTATCTATATTAACGTACGTTAAACAATATTAACACTTTGAACAATGCACAGCGTTGTTTTGGAAGTCACTTAACGTGTCTTTAATTAATTCTAACTACGCGTTTGTACTTCTATTGTTAAGAAGATCTACGGTCCGTGATAGGAGCATCAAATAGTATGATAATTACATTTTTGAGTATTGTTAAATAAAATTGAGTGAAAATTCGAAAATGTATATAAAATGCAGCGTTTCAGTGGTAGTTGTTTTCTATTGATAATAAATTGTAGGCAATGGTCATCCAATAGTCACTGAACTAAAAAAACTATAAATTACCGCCCGCTCCTTTGCCGGTTGTAGTAATAAAAAAAAAATAAAAAAAAAAAAATTTATAAACCCGCCCAAAAAATACTTTTAATTTTATTTAATTTCGTGTACAATACAACTGACCAGCAAAATAATTTATTCACAATAGTCAAACGCATGAAATTTATGTCGATAAACAATTTAATTTTAAAGGCAATAATACTTGAAAGAATCGTCTGCCCATCACTTACTAATTCACGAGATTTTCAACAAGATTCCACGGCACTTAACAATCATAGAAACTTGATGCAATACTCAAATGACATATCCGTTAGGCAGTTCAGGCAATAATTTAGAAGCGTTGGATCGAATGTAAAATAATGGTTTGGACCGGCAAATCTGCAGTAGAAACTTGCGCTCAACACCAACCCGTAATTTCCTTCACCACTGTTCCAATTCCATGTTTATCTCTTCCTATCTATTATAGGTTATCTTTGGTACGTTTGGCTTGTTGGTAACTAGACAAATTTGATATTGTGTAAAATAATGCACAACTGATCGATATTTCGAAGTGGCCATAGACATTTATGAACGTGGAGTTTGTCTAAAATCTTTGCAGTATAGAAATTGTGTAGCAACAATAACAGCTGCTAAATTAAGTTAGACTTTTTTAGAGACACCAACTTTTTGACTGTTTTGTTTGTTATATTACTTAAAAATTAAAAAAAAGTGCTGTAAATTACCATAAACATGAATCTCTGAAGAAGAAAGAACATTTATTTGCATGCATCATTTTCACCAAATGTAGGTACACTTGCATCTTTATCCCAATACTTTACAAATCATTCTCACACTCACCAGAATAAGTTTCTAAATACCTTATCACCGTCACTAAATCCACTATCATCGTATTTACTACAATTTCCACTATTTCTATTACCTGACCCGTTGGTCAATGTTGGCTTTGTCACATTACGGGGCGCGAAAGCCAAAGGTCGTTGACGGTTTTATCCTAACCTTTGGCTCCGATACTGAACCGTGATTGGTTGCTACGACAGATCGCAGATTGTATGGGTATATTGATGCTTTAATTAAGGTGTGATATCAATCTGTATACTGTTGTTTTCAACAGCTATGGTGACTGTGTTAATAATGGAAACTTTATATGGGATATTTACAGTAGGAGTTGGCTTGTGGATTAGGATTTAAAATATGGGTTCGATCGTTATTATAGAAATCTATATACATATATATAAAACTCAAAGGTGACTGATATAGTGATCTATCAACGCACAGCCCAAACCACTGGACGTATCGGGCTGAAATTTGGCACGCAGGTAGATGTTAGGACGTAGGCATCCGCTAAGAAAGGATTTCCCGAAATTCTTGCGGGAACGGGGAAAAACGGGGATGCACCGTGTACAAAGTCGTGAGCGGAAGATAGTATGTACTGTATACATATAATTATGATTAATGTTTAGGTTTTTTGTCAGTTGCCGAAGAAGCAAATCGTTTAAGTTTTATGTAAAATAATCCATTTTATCATAAGTTCTATTTGAAAATTTTAGTTTCAATGATTTTCTACTCTGCGAACAGTTCTAACTTCCATAAATAAACCGTCTTACAAAACAGTGTGTTAATATCGATGTATCTCGTTAACTTCTTTACGATTACTATTATATAAATAGATAACAATCATAGTAAAAGCTAGTGAAGATATCACATCGTACACTAAAAAATTGTCACTGAAATCTTATACTTACTTACTTATCATAATACGATCAGCGGCACGTCAATCTTATCTTGACAGACCCTTCCGTTGGATACAATTAAACGATTGATTGCGTATAGATTTCAATATTTCATGTTATGTATAAAACCCGGTTATGTGTATCGAGATATGAGATTAGATCGATTGCTTGATTCTTCATTATTTAAATTTAGGTACACGTTGTGTAGTTTTTTAATTCGTAACGTTAGGTATGAAACAATTGATACAATAATTTATTGAATTATCAGCAAGTAATCACTAATTATCCAATTAAATTACAAAACATTCTGTATTAACTAAAGCTGCCAATATAAGTAAATTATCTGTTAAAAATCTTAATACGCTTTATCAAAAATTGTGAAAGGTATTTTCATCACATCGCATAATGCAGGCAAAGGTTAATGATAATACGATTGTATCATTAAAGATTCGAGAATTATAAACAAGCTCTTAAGTCCCGTAATTAAGACGTATCTATGTTTAATAAATATATTTATCTTCGATCAAAACCGTTGGCTTAACTTGTCTCGTATATTTAAAATTGCCTGATGTCTTTTTCAATAAAATGCGTCGATGAAATAATGATCAATAAACAAGAAATTAAATTACTGCATTTATAAGCAATATTTATGTTCGTATTTTTACTTTCCTATTATACTTTTGTGTTTTTGTAATAATACTGTGAGCATTATTGCCATAACATTCGTATTCGATGTACAAGAAAAACTTAAGAGCTTCCAAATAAACAATGTTGTATTATTATGTGGTACAACGCTATTTGTAATTATAGAATAGTATCTCATTTGCTTCCAAAATCCATCAAATTCTAAAAGCATTATATTTGGTAGTCATCACAATAAATCTTTATAAACCCATGTGTATAAATTCTAGTTACCTAAATTCCAGTAATCGTAAGCCTCAATTCCGTACAATGCAAATAAAAACATTCTTCTCTTTGACTCATATCTCGTAACAAAGACATAATTTTATAATTTCATACATTATTGCCAAGTATAACGCGGCATTGAGTCATATTCGTACGCAAACAATAAAAGTGATTCACCGTATCTTTGTTTACGGGTTTAATGTGTATTGCGATTCCGTGACATTTCATCGTAATTACATTAACGTGATCGGATAAATGTCCAATGGTTAATTGTTACCTAATTTATTCAACCTTTTGTTAACGTTTAGCCAATTTACATAATGTTGCCTGTTATTTGACGACGTATTTAGAGTCGATCGTTTAAAGCATGGTTTAACTGATTGCTCCTTCTTTTTGCGTAGTATAATTTATAGTACGGTATAACTGGGCTCATCGTTAATCAGATAGTTGTTTTAGAGGATCATTTTATATTGTATAAAATCTCTACCACTCTCCCTAATAAAACAAATTAAATGACACCTTGTACAGCAATCCTGCTATAATCACGCTATGATACATTATATTATACAGCTTAAGGGCTTGGTCTAGTAGTGCAAACAAATGCATCCTGTCATCCTATATGTAAATAATACAAATGTACTAAGGGAAAGTTGCTCCACCTTATTTTTAAAAATTAAATCATTCGTATAATTTAATATTCGTAATAAGTACCAAAAATGACAATTTGAAACAATTTTCGTGAAAATTACACCGGGTGATTTTTTTTATCAGTACACAAAATTTGCGAATACTTTCTATTGATATCTTCAACTTCATGTTTATATAACTTATCAACTTTTACAAAGAAATTTGGACGAAATATAAAAAAAAATAAGCTTTCCATACAAAATGCATAACTCTATACATTTTTTTCGACCTAAGTTTCTTAGTGAAAGTTGTTCAGTTTAACTAATAAAGCGGATAAACAAATTTTGTATATAATAAAAAAATGTAATGTTTGTGTTAAAAAATTATAAAATAGAAAAATACGCAAATGAAAACAAAAGATATTTATTTCTGACTAGCTTCCGCCCGCGACTCCGTCCGCGCGGATGTCAGTCTTCGCGTCTTCTACAGATTTATTATATTATGTATAATATATAGATTTATATTGATAAACCTAATAAATCTTTTGCTAGCATTCTGATGCTTTATCGGTTGCACTGGATTTATCTCTTTTTTTCAATCGCTTGAATGATATAGGATGGGTCCTTGATGGGCATCGAATGCTGAAGTCTCGAATCAATCAATTCTGACAGTAGGCAATTTATGTAAAATCTTGATAATGGTCCATCATTTTATTTTGCCTAAACGTTACATACTTTTTTATATATTCTATTTTTAACGAATGATTCACTCCAGTCCAAACAGCAAATGAGCAGACTTCTGCTTCTGCAACGTTTAGTTGTCCCTGAATTTGGAAAAAATAGTCATGATTCTTATCTATGACAAAAGTGTTATTTTTTGCATTGTATTTCAAATATTAAATTTTTTTTTAACCGCATCTTCCGCATTCATGTCTTTTGCCGGAATTAGACATTTAACTTCTACTAGTCCCATTTTCCCTTTTTGATATGGGAGTGTATAAAGTAAATTTTTTAGATATTTCTCGTTATACTTTTAAAAAGTTATTATTGTCATTTTGCTCATTAGGTAAAGTAATTTCGATATCAGTTTTAAGTTTTTTGATACCTGCAATAAAAACGTCATAATCGCCTGCACATACTTATCGATTACACCCTGTATACAATCCACCATCCACATTCATAATGTTTTCCTGTCCTCCTCTCCTTTACGCTGTTCACCGATACATTTTAAATGAGTAAATCTGCTACTACTGAAGGATGTTTCATTGTGATCAGCAAATTTTCACCACTGTTGTCGATTATTTGTTTTTCATTTTTAATCAGCAATTGGGAATCATCAGTTTTGTTTTTTTGCAGATTGGTGATGTACCCTAACAATACGTCGAAAAGGGAAAGCATCAACGAATTATCGTTTTCGTCCTCTTTTTTTATTCTTCGCGTCTCTGTTACTTCTGTTTGTTTAGTTCTCAACACCCACTGAATTTTCTATGTTATTGTGATCTTCCATTACATCTGAGTTTTGATGATGTGATGATAATCCATTCGTTTTAATATTGGTACTTAGAGTTGGTAGACTAAACTAGAAATGGCGGACTAAATTTGTCAGCGCGTCTGTAAGATCAGAATATAAAACCAACATCCTGTATTTAAGTTACAAAATTAATAATCAAACAACATGCCGCTACGTTGAAAATGACTAGAAGAAAAAATTAAAAAACCTCGGATCAATTTTGGAGTAAACAAATCATTTTCCCCGTATGGGGATTTCCTCGCATGAACTTGGGAAGTTCAAGTTCTCAATACAAGTTTATATTATATTTCGTATTTCTCAAACGAAAAATAAACATTTTTGGAACTTCAAAAAAATTATATTATAAGAAAATTTATGAGCTTACTTTAGTTTTA
Source organism: Colias eurytheme (assembly GCA_907164685.1). Lineage (NCBI taxonomy): Eukaryota > Metazoa > Arthropoda > Insecta > Lepidoptera > Pieridae > Colias > Colias eurytheme. The sequence goes on along the minus strand of CAJQZN010039543.1, from coordinate 4,928 downwards.
AAGAAATATACATCCCTTTACTGACACCCCGTAAAATAAAGAAATTGTTGCCAAAAAATTGTTACCTTTGCAATCTATTTGGTTTCATTAACTTTATGTTCGAAGATAATTTTTTTTCTAGTATGTAGTTACACGCGTATTTTTTTCGTTTATTTTCCATATCGAAATCAAATGTTTAAAAATACGAATATTTGCACAAAACTAAGATAAAAATAATCAATTAACAAAAATATTAAATTTAATGAAGTAGAGCAACTTTCACTTCGGTATGAAGGAAAATCGAGCGTAGAGCACACGTCAGAACGCTCCGGCCCAAGGAGCGCGACTAAAGAAATTCGCTAGGATTTTTCCTAATTATTTTAAATATTTTTTTAATATTTAAAGAATTATCAAAATTCAAAAAAAAAATTTTTAAAGGATTAATACTCATTGCTCTTCAACCAACTCGAATAAATTAATGGAAAAAATAAGTTTTAGCAGTATTTATCAATAGATTTTGTAAGGCAAAAAATGGAAAATTTAATGAATTTATAACGTTCTAATTAAGAAAATCATAAGTTTTTCGGCAATTGTATTCAGCAGTTTTTAATAACGACTATATAAGGATAATAATGTGCTGATCAGATTGTGTAAATTGTAATCGGTTGCAACGTAGTGAGTGCACAAACTTAGCTCGAAATGTCTTTGGGGGAAAGAGACTTATCTTGAAGGCCTGATTAAGGTAACATAAAGTAACTTTACAAATGTGAAAAAATTCACGCGCATTGCGTATATAACACTAATTGATAAACAAGAAAAAAAAATTCAGTTTATCATTTCATTAGCCGGGAAAAAATTGTCAAATAACTTGTTGAAAACGCAATTTTGCTAGACTGCAGCCTTAACTATCTGTTAAAGCTGCATAAAGAAAAATAGATAACCCTTTGGCCCAGTCGGTCCAACACTTTCACTGACCTCGCAAAGGGCTTGTACCTACGAATTACAAACTGCTAATATGCCATTACATAATTCTAATATTGCAAAGGAGTGGCATCTTGACCAATATAAGTATGACCACTAACAATAAGTGTTATTAACGAGTATAATCTGTGATAAATTGAGAAACGTGAACTTATGATTGGGAAATGGTATTTGGAAATGTGTGAGAAGATATTACGAAAAACATTTTCTCTCGCCTTTTCCAAACATAATCTAATGAAATCGAATTCGACTGACCGGTTGGCTTGGTTGGTAGTGGGCCTGCCTTCCAAGCCTGAGGTCGTGGGTTCGATTCCCACCCGGGGCAAATATTTGTGTGATGATCATAGATGTTTGCTCTGTGTCTGGGTGTTAATTATCTATATAAGTATTTATTTAAAATTATATATGTATGTTTATTAGCCATCTGGTTTCCATAAAACAAGCGAAAGCTTAGTATTGGGATCAGATCGTGCCGTGTGTGAAAATTGTCCTGAATATTTATATTTATATTTTATAAAGATCATACGGAATTATTTTAATGACGATGAGCTTATGAAGCAAAAGTTGAATTAAGTGTCAATTTATTTTTGAGTCTTTGTATTATAGTGTCAATCCAGAACTCCAGGATTGTTTACGGCTTATAGGTAAGTAATATAAATTTTTAATAAGTTTTTTAATAATAATATAAAGAGACTTCGATGATCGCGGTATAAAACATGTCCAAGTAGATATAATAAATACAGCCCAAGCCCAATAAGACGACGTATAATTTGACATTGTTCACTTATAAATTATAAGCAAGCGAAGATATTAATTAATGTTTGAAAAGTTGTTTGATTACAGAGAGGTGAATGCTTTAGGCGCCAAGAGGCCGTCATCGCTGGCATATGCTCCTCTATAATTATAGTCATTTCTCGTCAAGCTATTTGCACTTGTTCTTTGTCCCTTTTATTTACGTGGTTGTCTTAAATACTTTGTTTTTGTAAAACGTTTAGCCCGTGAGGTATGTTGTGCCTAGCAACTGTGTAGAGAAATGGCTAAAAATGTTAAATGTTAGGTTTTATTGCTCATGCCGTTTTCAGTTCGCGTAATCTTGAGGAATGAGGTAATGCGCTTAATTTTGCGTCATCTAAGTGAGCATATATGCAGTTTTACTTTGTATAAATACAATTCGTGTTTTATAAGACTAGATTTTTTATTGCAACTCGAGCAATGGATTCGACTCACTTAATGGCCGGTGATTGTCACCGCCGTTGGTCACCGCGGCTCATGACAATTCACAGCATTAGGTACACTTCCAACGTATTTCTGTCTTTAAGGATAAATTAGATACCTGTTCACGATAACAGACTCTTAGATTTGAAACAGTATCTCAAATTCGCTATATATGGTCTTATAAATCTTGCTTGAACATAAATAACAAAACACTAACGGCATCTTCTCAATGTCCAGTCATTGTCCCTCCATATCAGACTAGTCCATATTAATATGCAAATTCAGTAAACAATTTAGCCAAGCTCCCTGAGCGTCATTATCTGAGGCCATAAATCTTGCAAATCAAATTGTGCTCATTTCACACCAAATACGTTACGGCGGCTATCGGCGCAGGCGCATACGGCTAATCATTTACGTCGTGGTCCTTTTTTGAAATATTGTTTATGATACCCTTTTTGAAAATCACTTTATAACGCTATGGGCAGTTGTTATTTGTACAAAATTGTCGTTTTATTTTGAAGATGATGATGATTCGATTAATTGAATTTAGATTAGGATCAGAATCAAATTATCCACACTATATCTAAATAATGTTATATCTATCAGAAGATTTTTGTAATCGAACATATGCATGAGTGTCAACTATACAATTAACATATATACATTACCTAATTAATACCTAATGCTTGGAAAAAGAATACGGTGACGTGTATTCTAATTTTCAATAATACAAATATTTAAAAAAAATTGAGTATCTCATCATTAAAATTAACCGATTGTGAAATAACGCACACGCTGCTTCACTTGCCTATAATTTTGTTAAATATCAATAAAACAATTTCACAGTATGCAAATTAAAAGCTATAATTATTTGGTAGCAACCTGATATTATTGTACGCGTGGTCAACAAATGATAAGCCTCATACATAAAGATACATCCGCTGGCGTCCAGAACGCACCTTCATTTAAATACACCTTTTTCCTTTAGGCCTTGGCTTCGCGAGCAATTTTTTAGTGCATAGTGCATTACTGCATTCAAATATCTATACAAAAACTTCATTGTTCAACCAGCAATGTACTTCAAAAGCTGCTTTAAGGTTGCCACTTTTTAGTCAATGTTGAATTATCTTGAACACTGTGTACCCTAAGGGCACCATTGTAGACGAACATTGCGTGAAATAAGTAATTAATTGATTATCTTTTTGGCGTCGCTGTGCTTGAGTGGAAGTCTGCTTGCTAATTTATTTATTTATCGGATAACAAAGATGCATTTGTATTGCTTAATGCATATTTAGTAGTCATTGAGCAAACAAGTCTATAAGAAATGTGATTGGATTCGTAACAATGTACAACATCATGTACTATAATTACTGCAACTAAGTAAGAAAACGTTATTTGGATCATTGCCCAGGAACTGAAACTGGCATATGGTAACATTCAGGCATTGTCTATTTTAATAGCACGAGAGACAAAAGGAACAAATCGCTTTAAATCAACGAGAGAACGCATGATCCGTGTAAAATAACATCACTGCCTGTTTTGAGAACTGTTTCGTATACTGGGACACTGTGATTTACGTATTTCCCAGTAATTTGTCAAATAAGACGAACAAATCGCTTATTGCATTATGTAGCGCAGGCATTGGATGACTTTGCTGAGCCGTCTCTCTGTATATTAATTTTCTGAGGAGCGCTGCAAATCCTGTATGCAATTGTACATAAGCTTTTTTTCGCAAGTGAATTGTGCAGCCTTCCTATTATAGTCTGGACCATTGCTTCCGATTGACTAACAGGTTCGTCAAAATTGTAGTCATCAAAATTTACATGATTTCCACCATCGAAGGACAATTGGTGATATGATCTGTAAAGAAAAAAATAATTTATTAAAAGAAGAATTATTTAAATTCAGCCGAGTTGTGTTGAAGAATTATCTTCTTTAAACTTGTTCAAAAATAACTCGTATAATTGCTTTTATTACTCAGATCTTGTGTTGACCTAGATTCTAGAATATATTAAAATTTAACTTGCTCAACATTTTGGTTAAAAAAACATTTTTTTTTTTCAATAAACGTACCAGCCATTGACAATGTTAATATTATAAGACATCGTTTTTTACTCAAAAATATAATTAAATGTGTCTAAAGTTATTAAGCCCCACACGAAAGAAAACGGATGGAGCATGTCATGTATCGACAAAATAATAATAAAAGGCACAATCACATCATACATATTTTATTTTATGGTTTCATTACTGTAATTACTTCCCAACATATTGACAGTACAATTCCTGCCTTGCTTTTTCTGTTTTCGCATTTATATCATACACGTCGGAACATATTAGTCAAGAAACGGTAATATTTCGTTATACACAGCTAGGGTTGTCAGAATATCAGAATCGGAAGACCTTAATAAAACTGTTGCTATAATGGCAAATTTTGACACATGCGTACATACATACGTTGAGGTAGTCGATGTAATATTAACACGTAGTTACAAAGAAGAAATTTAAAGAAGGCTTCTTTGACATCAAAGATTGTATAATTAATAATATTACGCTGAAACAAAAAAGTTATTATTCATACAGCTCAATAATTAAGCATAAATTTTAAGTTCTTTCATGAATTTCGGGTGAGCACCATCCACCCATTTGAAAATAGTATAAGTAGATATTTTACGTCTATAAACAGTATTTTTGCCAACCCTACCCGCAGCACGTATGCAACCATTCAAGCAGGTGCGTTTAAGCACACACTG
>CAJQZN010039542.1:0-27148 GCA_907164685.1 Colias eurytheme | reverse complement strand
GGTACTAAAGCGAATGATTTATTGGATATCTTAGAAATAATAGCAGACGCTAGTAAATGAAATTAAAAATAAAATATATAAATACATGATGGACACTTAGTGTCTCTTACTTGTAATCTCTTATTGAAAATGTGCCTGGTTGTATTGAGGTGTCTAAAAATACTTCTGATTAGGTAAAATCACATCTACCTAAACTAAGCAAATTAATATTACCTCCTTATAATAATGAATATCGATATTTTATTAAATTACTTCTAAAAGACAGCAGCCCGCAGCATCTTTGATAGAGAATTGCATGAAAGTCACCGGTTATCAATATTTTTTCTAAGAAAAAGAACACACACATCTTAGTATCTAAGTATACACAATTTTTTCCAGGAAGTAACATATAAACATACAGGATTATAATACATGCACATAACGTGTGTCCCCTCCTCACAATGTTCAGTTTTTGGACAATAATCATCGAGGATCTTGCTCCTGTCTGTATGTAAATCTCGTACTAGAGCGCCTCTGGATAGCGTCACGCAAAATATTGTAAATAGTTTTATTATCTGAAACATATTTAGTATATTTTTAGAAATTATAGAATACTAGATTTCCGCCCGCGGCTTCGCCCGCGTTTTCAAAGGAAAACCTGCATAGTTCCCGTTCCCGTGGGATTTCCGGGATCAAACCTATCCTATGTGTTAATCCAAGTTACCCTCTATATGTGTGCTAAATTTCATTGTAATCGGTTCAGTAGTTTTTACGTGAAAGAGTAACAAAAATCCATACATCCATACTTACAAACTTTGGCCTTTATAATAGTATTAAGATTTCAGGAAAAACGGATACGTGGCCTTTCAAAGCTAACTTTTTGCCCTTTTTGACTGCAGAGGCCAACTTGCCAAGCAATTGCCAAGTCTATAGGAAAATGCTGGAGCGAGATAAAATATGCTGCCAAAAATCGGGATACATCGCGGAACAAGGACGGAACACTGTATTAAGTAAGTTAATTACGTTCACTATAATATTATTATTTAATCCGACGTTCTGAACACTTAACAGAGAACGTGGTCACGCGTTAAATAGTCTTAATTTTTAAAATTTCGCGTAAAATCAAGCAGTTATATAAATCATATAGGATAACACTTGATTGCCAATTAAGTATTATTCTTTAAACTTTTGGCTTTACAACTATTTAAGAAGATTATATTCCTATAATTTGTACTCGTGCAAAAAACGTTATGTGACAAACTAATAAAAACTCACATATCTGAATCTCCATGCCATTTAATTAAATAGTTCTATAAAATAATATTATTAACACATTAATATGAAGAACATTTCCTTCTAATTATGAATGGCTGCTAAAATTGGAATCAAGCAGGATTGTTTGCAGGATTGTTATACGTAATGTTCAGCTTTTGTTTTAACCTTTTAACTGATAAGATTGTTTTGGCTTTCCTTTTTAATCGCTTTTCATTACTGTTCATTTAAACGGATGGATAGACGTGATGCTATTGAAACTCAAACTTCAATTTCAATTTATTAGTACAAATGGTTTATTAGTACAAATTAGGTACATTAATTCATTTAATAATTAGACTTCTTTGTGGATAGTTTATTTTCAGCATAACGATGATTATGGTGTTTTATTCGATATTATTATTATTAGAGAATTTTTTTTATTGACTTCAAGATAGAATGAGGTTCTGTGTACCTAGTTAGTTAGTCCCGTATATTTTTTTAGCAATAAAACAATTCTCCGGTAACAAAATACATTATTCGTACAAATAAAACCCGATAAAGTATATAGGATAGCTTTTATCCCGTAAATCCTATGAATTCGGGAACTATGCGTTTCCCTTTGGCTGTGCGGGCGAAGCCGCGGCTGGAAACCTAGTATTATTATAAATTATAATATACATACAGGTAATTACTAATAAGTGTAGTCTATCAAAAGAAAATTCCATTTGTTTTTGCGTGAAAGAAACATAAAATTATAATTAATAGAATCCCTGAGATTCTTTATGAAGATTTTATCTAGTTTTTTAATCTGATTGTTCTGTATCTTCTAATTCTAATTCTTTATTGCAAGTATTGCTACGAAAAAATACATCGAATACAAAAATACATTGATACCACATATATTTCTAAATAGTGCCTACGTAATTAATCAACATCATCAGCCCATTATATTCCCGCTGCTGGGACACGGGCCTCCTATAAGGGTACAGGCCATTATCCACCACGCTGGCTGTGCGGGTTGGCGGAGGTGACATGTCGTCGAACTTTTGATTCTTCGACATGTCGGTTTCCTCACGATGTTCTCCTTCATTCTTCCGTTTCGAGCATCAACATTAATTCACCGTTAATAAAAAAAAGACGTGTGGCACTCGGGGACTGCCGCGGTAAAGCTATTGCATGCTATGCCTTCAATGCACACCTCCGTGCCCGTCGGACTTCGGAGTGAGGAGCGTGAGGTTTTTTCGTTACGGAATTTCTGGATTCGGTCCCGCGCTCAAGGCCCGCGATAGAAGCTATGCAATAGCTTAATAACTGAAAATCTATTTATTTTCTACACGCTCGCCTAGTCTCGAACCCCGGACTTCACTTATCGATTTGCAAGTCCGAGGTCCTCACCTCTTAGCCATTTGCTCTATAACACTGTAACCGAAATATCCTAAAACCACAAATCATAAAAAAAATGTTAAAGTGTTGATTAGTTATTATATTGTTTTTATTACAAAGTATTATTCCTTTTTTATAGAAAAAACAAAATTAGCGACATTATCAAATATGTAAATATGTGATTAAAAAATATAGATAACATGGATTTATGTGGCTTATTATGTGGCAGCATTGCAATTAGTACCTATATAAGTACTAGCGGTCCGCCCCGGCTTCGCCCGTGTTACATGTTTAAACTATCCTATCTCTCAAGTTGGATCGAACTGCACATGGTGTGCGAATTTTATTATTATCGGTTAAGTGGTTTAGGAGTCCATTGAGGACAAACATTGTGACACGAGATTTATATATATTAAGATAAGATGTATTTTTTTTATAACACATTCTAGATTATTTTTCACTAGCAAATTGTCTTGGCTTCGATCGCGCTTAAAATTCATATTATTAATACCTATTTAAAACCTATAAGTAGGTACATAATATAAAGAATACCCTAAATTTATATTTATAAATTTATAAGAATACCCTATCTATTAAAAGTACTGAAACAAAACCTATTACGTAGATTTACGAATCTAATCTTACACAAGGACAGACAGACACTGGAAAGCGACTAACCCACGTCACAGATTAGAGAATAGTTACTTCGTAACCCACGTGCTTAATCAGGCCTCAAACTCTCTTTGTAGCAAATTTTATCCAAATCGGTTTAGTGATTTCGGCGTGAAGCAGCACACCGACAGACAACAGTACTACTTTCATATTCAAAATAAGTTAATAAAACCACCAACTCAATATATTTCTGAGCCTGCAACAACACATCATATATTCAGCTGATATTCAGTCCCCCCCAACACAGCACTGATATTCAGTGTCCCTTAATTGCACCTGTCTTACCAAAGCATCGAACCCAGGACTTGCGTTAGTCCTGTTTACAACCATTGCACCACAAGGTAAGATGAATTAACATGCTCATGTTATTTGCTCATCTTATAAAATAATACGCACGCAATTCATACGCACAGTGTGAACGGATTTTGCAAGAAATCACATTCAGTTATTGTAAGTTTATCGTTTGTGACACGCGTTTGGATTTGTGATTGTCGATTATTTAACACGTACTAAGGTATGTTGTATTTATTAATTTTTAGGTGAATAAAAGTATATTAATGAAAGTGGTGGAGTGAAAACAAAAACAATTGAAATTTTACAATAAACCTATTGTTATCTATTGTTATGTTTTGTGAAAACTTAAAAAGCTTTTCAGTAAATAAACATTAACATAAACATTTTAAAAATAATTCAAATTTCAGCCAGTAATCAATACTAAATAGCGCCAACGCTAAGGGAGTAAACAGAATATAAAGGTTTTATTCCTACGTTTTTTTCAGTTATCTTAATTGCAATGCATAATTTCAAAACTATGATAACACTGGTCAACAATGATTTTGTTGCCCTGGATGTGAAAGTGGTTTCGAATAATTTAATGCATATAATATATAAATCTATTAATTGTTTTGGTAGATTGGCTCTTGTTTTTTTTAATACTAATTTTCTTATTAGACCATAAAACGCACCATGAAATAGAACTTAGAAGGTATATATTAATTGTTTAATATCATTTATTTATCACAAAGTTCTAGTAATTGTTTTGTTTTAGTTTTTAATTAATGTACCCTGATACTTTTATTCCATAATTATTCGTTCCTTTTCGATGCGTTCTTCCTGTTTCTCACAGAAATTTCCCAGATTTACTGGAAATCTATCTAGGAGATTGTGGGGAAAGTGTAGCTTATGCTCGTATTGGCTCATAGAATATTGAAGTTTTTTAACAACTTTTGCGCAATTTCTTTATAAATTAGTGCTTTAAATTTACCTTAAATTTGCCAATACTATCTATACCTCTCCATAATTTACATTCAGCATCAGTTATTAATTCTGTTAAATTTTAATATAATTTATCAATTTTCGACTCGTCCGTCCTGTAGGGCCATCGGATATTCTTCTTAGGGCCGATTTTTCAATGCTTGTATAAAACTTATCCGTCCAATAAAATATAACACGATAATATTAAAATGTCACGTAAACTGTTAAACACGGGCAATTAGAATACGTTTTTTAAATGGTAGTTTTATACATTATTCGACGAATAAGTTTTATCCAAGCCTTGAAAAATCGGCCCTTATACTTCTAGATTCCTTTCAAGGCCTAAATTCTCATATTTATTAATTATTCCCAATGAATTTGGTTTTTCTAAATAAACCGTACATTGTTATTTATAAAAATGATTTTTTTACAGAAAAAATTTATTATTCTGATATTCTACATTCAGTTTTATAGAAATGGGTTATGTCTGAGCGATGAAATGTGCAGAAAACGTAATTCACCAAAAAAATAAACACTTGTTAGTAACCCGTATTCTGAAGAGCCGTAATTAAATATGTATACATAATATGAAAATCCAAATTAAAAAAAACTAGAGCGAATTAAATAATTTTAATGATTACATTCACAAACTGCCCTGGGTACTTGAAATATATAAATCTGTAGAAATATCCAGGGCAACAAAAAAAATATTTTTTTTGTTGAGCTGTGTAATCTTTAACTTTAAAAATTACCTCGATTTTTATAAATTATTATTATAGGACTATAAACTAGACCCAAGACACTATTTTATTTTTGTTATATTATACTTACCATATTATCTTGATATTTTGGCGGGATTTCTTTAATTTTAAAGGATAATAAAAAAATATATGTAACCTATACATATATATGTACCGGCCGAATTGATAACCTCCTCCTTTTTTTGAAGTCGGTTAAAAATATACCTAAGTACAAAATAATGTTGGGTACATTAACTGTTCAGACTTTAATTGTGATTTGTGGTAAATACATATCTATTTATTGTCTTGTTCGATTTTTTACTATTCTTATTATAAAAAGCAAAACTTAAAATTATGACTTTCCATACATAATACATAATCAGACTTAATTTAGAAGTGACGTAAAAAGCATTTACCTACAACGCAATTTTTAATTTAAAAAGTACTAGGTATAGCTTTCCGCCCGCGGCTTCGCCCCCTGTATCTATAACCTAATAAATTACATAAAAAAACTTCCTCTTCAATCACTCTATTAAAAAAGGCTTATATATATATATATGTTTTACAGTCTGTATCTGTATTACCCACTTTTTTATCTTAGAATTTAGGCGTCTTTTAGTAGGTATCCTAAAATATTAAATAATATTATTTCATAGCTGTTGTACATAAGCAATATCAGAATTTAATAAGTATATGATATTATATAAATCTCGTGTCACAATGTTTGTCCTCAATGGACTCCTAAACCACTTAACCGATTATAATAAAATTCGCACACCATGTGCAGTTCGATCCAACTTGAGAGATAGGATAGTTTAAACATGTAGGTACCACGGGCGAAGCCGGGGCGGACCACTAGTTCATTATAATAAATTCATTATTACTGAAACTTATGTTCAATTAAATATATTATACGTATCCTAGTTTCGTAACAAACCTAGCGATAGTTAGGATAATAATACCCATTAAAACTTTGTAAGACTCAATAAAAGAGCTCACTTTCAAAATTTACCGAGGTCGGTCTTGCAAATTCAATTGTGACTTGACACTTAGAATACTCACAAATCATAAAAAGGTCAACATTAGACCTATACCATTGCATCATTGTAAATTAACAACATCTTTAAAGAAATGAGATAAAAATTGGCAGCATTCTTCGATGTAATGATGAAATTTAAGAACGACCATTGACCTGTGTCTTCATTAGATAGATGTTCTTTTGGTATGGTATCTCGGATGCATGTGTTCACTGCTTATATCATTTTGTACTAGCTGCGCTTCGCGGTTTCACCCGCATGGCTCCGTTCCTGTTGGTCTTAGTGTAATGATATAATATAGCTTAGATAGCCATGAAGGCCTATATAGCCTTCCTTGATAAATGGACTGTCTAACACCGAAATAATTTTTCAAATCGGCCCAGTAATTCCTGAGATTAGCGCATTCAAACAAAAAAACTCTTCAGCATTATAATATTAGTATAGATTATCATTTTTATTACAGGCAATGGCGACTCGTACCACCACAATAGAACAGCAAAATGAAATAAAAGAGAATTACTATGACCAAGTATTACCAAAGGAGTCGCATTTTTATCAACCAATCAGAAAGCTGGAAAAAAGAATTGGGTTTACCACACCCATAATTTGGTCTAGTGCAATAATTATAAGCCTGTTTCATTTAATTGTTGTACCATATTTTGCATACTTCTTGTACAGTGGGAGACGATGTCTCAGAAGCACGTTTATATTACGTAAGTAAATAAATACATATTAAGTATTTAATGTATTACTTTTGAAAAACGTTTAATAGTCTAAGTGATAAGTTGAAAATGGCGAAAAATAGAGAAAAGTCTCTTTAAAATACGTAGAAATGCCGCGCGGAGTCCTATTATAAATAATGGAGATAGAATTCCGGGAGTCGGGAGATTTTCGTTGGAAATTTCCTCCTCTTTAAGAATCTTTTTTCTAGACCTCATTCCGAATCAAATGAGTTATCGCTCGTATTTTTAAGAGACTTATATCTCTATTTTTCGCCATTTTCAACTTATCACTTAGACTATAAAACGCTTTTTGAATAATTAGTAAAGCTAAGAATAGATTCATAAAAATATTTTTTTATATGGGAAAACTTTTTACAAACAAATGAAAAATCAAAAAACTTAATTTTATTCAGGCTTCTGCGTCTAATTAAATATAGACCTAAGTTTATATTTAAGTAATTGCAAACAATTACCTAGATATGTTTCTCATTTTTTGACGTGAGTTCCATTAATAATTTAATAAAACTTCAAATATTATAAAAATTTAGAAATACACTGATTATTAAAAATCAATAGGTACTTTAATTCGAATAAGTTTTACCTGTAATTAAGCATTTTTCTTACTACCTTATGGCCAATCCCAATATTTAAACTACGGTTATAGATAGACAGCTATCTCCGATAGCTAGTAAGGTTCTATCTATCGTAAGATACTATACGATATTGGGAACGGCCATTACTGGCTGGCAGCTGTCAAAACGTTATTGGGACGCTCAAATAGACAAATTCAAAGAGAAAAATATGCCTCTACCTAGTAAGCAGTTGTCCTAGCGATCTGCCCCCCTATGCAAGTGGCTTTCTGTTGAAGTAAGCTGTAGATACGTTTATCTACAGCTTACGTCAATCTCATACATTCGTAGTCTATTCTATTGAACGCTACGCTAACAGAAAGCCACTTGCATAGGGGGGCAGAGATAGGTTAGCTTATCGCTAGTAAGCTCATTGGGACCGGACGCCAAAACAAAAGATAGCATTTTCTATCTTAGTAGGGTCAAGCCGAAGATAGATACGATATTGGGTAGGTACGGCCATTAGTATCTAGTTATTACTAACTACCAGTCAAATCATAATTGAATCAAAGTATCAAAACAGTATAAATTTACCTAACCGCAAGTACTAATAAAACCCGGAATATACAAAACAAATAAACGTCACTTGCGTGTGAAGTATAGCAATATCAATGTCACAGGCAAATTATTGTATTATTTCGCCGTTTACAAAAGCTCGGCATTTTGTAATATTTCGAGAATTCGTAATCAGAAATTTTTCGTTTGGATAAGGGGGTGGGTTAGGTCAGGTTCGTGTTATTTAAAACTACACAGAAATAGCGACCGTCTTTTTGTAGAATTTTGTACTTTTCCGTTTTTGAAGTCGGTTGTTTTAACGCAGTTATTTTTATTTGATACTTTTTAGTGTATTTTTCAACACGAATCAAACGAGCCCAATCTGGATAAAGTTGAGTCAATATATTACTTAGTTCCATATACTATGGCTACCTTCCGATTCCATCATCAAATCAGCTCTATGTCATGATAATGTTTCATCGCTATCCAATTTACATACGTATACAAAATTTCAGCTCAATCGGTTACCGGGAAGTGAATCAAAGTTACTTGATGCATCGAGTACAGACAAAAATGTTCATTAAATAAAAACTACTGGGCCTATCCGAATAAAATTTTTATGGGACCAATTCGACACCATCCCGCATCGAACAAAAAAAAGAATCACGTAAATCGGTTAAGAAACCTCGGAGTAATCGGTGTACATACATAAAAAAAATTATACCGGCCGAATTGATAACCTCCTCCTTTTTTTTGAAGTCGGTTAAAAATGCCGAGCATTTGTAAACGGCGAGATTATACAATTTGCCTGCGACATCAATATGTCGAAGATAATTTTAAACAGTTGACGGTGCAAAACGTGACATATATGAGATATTACGTGTTTCTACGTGATTAACGAAATTTGTTCTATAAACATTATGAGTCGTAATATCTTGATGTTTGTTGGGTATTGTAGTTACTGATTTGGTATTATTTATATTAACCACCATATTAGTATTATTTATATGGAGTTGTAGATATAAATAGATTGTGGTAATAGTGTTGTCGGTCTTGTAAACATTTTCACGTCAGCCCTTTTTTCGACTATGTTAAAAATTTACAATCTGTACTTTGGAGATAAAGAAAAAGTACAGTGCACTTATGAAAGATTTAATTCTATTAACATACTGAACTACATATTTAGCAATTACAAATAAAATATTTTATTTAACAGAGCATGGGGACGTATAGGATATAAAATTACATCATAAAATATGACTATAAATATATTACATATATATTTAGGGTAATTTGGTAGTTTGTGATTTCAGATTCAAACAAACAAACTCAAACAAACTCAAACATTTATTTATTCAATTAGACTTCTTAAAGAAGCACTTTTGAAACGTCATTACATATTTTAAAATTTACCACCGATTCGGAAAGCAGTATCTACGGAGAAGAACCGGCAAGAAACTCCATAGTTGCTCTTTTAAATCATGTCAGTTTTACAATTTTACAAAATACATATGTAACAACATATAAGTATTGTAATAACATGCCAAAGAACTGTCCTGTGGTTTTTACGCGACAACCCTCCATGGGTTTTTATCGTCCATATATTCCTGAATACTGTAGTACGCTCTCTGAACTAGTACATTTTTTATATAAGTTTTAAATTTAGAACTACTAAACTCTTTAATATTATGAGGAATTCTATTGTAAAAGCGTATACCTTGACCCACAAATGAATTTTTAACTTTAGCTAATCGGAAAAATGGCATTTCAATTCTATTTCTGTTCCTTGTGCCATAACAGTGTCTATCTCCTACTCTTGTGTGTAAGTCGGCGTTTTTGTGTACATGCAAAATATTATTAAATATATACTGTGATGGTACAGTAAGGATACCAGTATTCTTAAAGAGATCTCTTATTGAGTCCCGAGCACGTAAATTATATATAGAACGAATGGCTCTTTTCTTGCCTATATAATGCCTATATAAACGAAATTTGTTACCTATACAGAATAAATTTTTAGTGTTTTTAATTTTAAATAGATTGTTCAATATTTTTAAAGGGTGTGATGGGTGTGATCCTTAATATAATTAATATAAAATACCTAGGCAAAAAGTTTTGAATTTGAAAGAAATAAATACCTATTTCTTAATATTACATAATATTTTTTGTTGTTTGAAAATCGATCGCAATACCTATGCACACATCCGCCTCTTCTAAATTTTTATTTACTTAACAATATTCATAGACTTTCAGGAATTAGCAAATGCGTACGACAAAATTAAATTGGGATAAGGTAGTTACCCTGCCTAAAAAAAGTTATTTAGATAAATTCCGACTTAAAATACAATAAGAAATAACAATAAACAATATTATATAAAAAAAATATATTATCTGTTGGAAGAAGAAACCCTATCGATGAATTTGAATTTCGTATTCAATATCTGATTTTTACTAGACCCCGGCTTCGCCCGTAGTACATATGTATTTAGTATCCTATGTCCTTCTCATGACTCAAAACTGCCTCCCTGCCAATTTTCAGCTAAATCGGTTCAGCCGTTCTTGAGTTATAAGTGGAGTAACTAACACGACTTTCTTTTATATAATATATAGATTATTTTATATTTACTATTTATGGCCGAGTGGACTGAGGCTTTTTTTTCAATAATATAATTTGAATTTCGAATTCGATATCTGCTTTTTATTATCTATGCCCGAGTAACGTTTTTTTTTCTTTTTATTACAATCTGTGGTTCTCCTTTCAGAATTTATATTTGGATTTATGGCGGGACTCGGTGTCACTGCAGGCGCCCATCGACTTTGGACTCATAAGTCTTACAAAGTGAAAAAGCCTGTAAAAATACTGCTTCTAATATTTTACGCTACAGCCGGCCAGGTAATAAATAAAATTACTAGGTGTATCTGATTAAATGTTTTTTTTAATATACCAATTCTGTGATAAATATTGAATTAATCGTGGATAAACATACACACTTGGGTAGGTATATAAATTATTGTCCGTCTCGTAATTAGGTATTTAAATCATTTTCAACATGAATACTGAATATTGAATACCTATAGAGATTACTGTTATGAAATTATTTTTGTTTTCCTTATTTTGTTTGCATAGAACATTAGTAGGTATTTTATTCTTTTTCAAAATCATAATATATAAGATCACGGTCGGTCTTAGTTTTGAACTTTTGACCTCCTGATACAGTCACGAGATTAATTATAATATGCAATATAATATGTAAATATTTGTTTATGGATTAAATATTTTTGTTTATATTGCATAATCTACGTCAGCCAAACGTTCAGCATTTTGTGAATAAATTCGAATGTCTACGGATGTGTGACGTAATTTTTTTTCTTATTCGATAAAAATTGCTACATTAAAATAAGAAGTTAGGAAATCAGCTACAATATTTAGGTATAATATTTTATTTATTATTCATAGTAGGTTTATTATGATACAATTTAACGATCTATCGATAATTTAAAAAACAAACGAAAAAATTTATCAAAATCTTCGGGAAAAGAATTAAAATTGCAATTCATTTTGAATGGATCTGTTTACAACATTGTTTGTTTAATTCATTTTTATCGCAATCAAAAGGCAATCAATTAGAATCCTAATAATGCGATAACAACGTAATAAAATAGGTAAATACAGAACTGTGATATTACAAAAGTATTGTTCAATATAACACCTTCTATGTGTGAATTAACATAGAGAGAAATTGCTATGTTATTGCCTGACAATATTTGATGTCAAGGTCCGGTTGGTACCTACCAAGCGGTCATTTTTTTTAATTTTTGTGATGAATTGTTGGGAAATTATTGATTTATGAACCGGAGTTTTAGTGTGATTTATTTTATTTAGTTTTATTTGGTAACAGGAAAATTGCATATGCTCTTAGTTATATACTTAAATATTTCAAGCGTTTATCCAGCCAACAATAATCTAAAGCTCTTTTAGAACCGCTTGTATCGTTAAAGTGTTCATCACACAAATATTTGCTCTGGGTGGGAATCGAACCCACGACCAGTGGCTTGGAAGGCGAGGTTACTACCAACCAAGCCAACCAGCCAGTCAAAATTGATACATACAATGGGGATATAGTGTATCTTTATAAAGTGCCAATTATTTATATGCAATTTCTTTTTATTATATTCAAAGCTTATTGTACACTGTATTATGAAAAAAATAAACGATTTTTATTTTTTTTTACATTTCTAAATTCCCAGAACAACCTTTACAACTGGGTCCGCGACCATCGCTTACACCACAAGAAGTCAGAAACATTTGCTGATCCTCACGACGCGAACCGAGGGTTTTTCTTCTCCCACGTGGGTTGGCTGATGATGAAGAAGCATCCTCATGTTATATCTGAAGGGTCCAAGATTGACATGAGCGATATAACCAGTGACCCTATGCTGGTGTTCTTTAATCGGTAAGTTTTCATAAGAAAATACCTTCGGCGTTGCCCATTACAGAAAGGTTTAAGTGTTAAAATCTATTTAGTTAGTACGTTGGTACTTACGTAGAGCAGACATTCAGTCAATTTAGGTTTAAGTGTTAAAATCTATTTAGTTAGTACGTAAGTACCAACGTACTAACTACTAACTAAATAGTAAATATATTTTAACACTTAAACCTATATTGACTGAATGTCTGCTCTTTAAATAAGGTTATTGATTGGTTCAGGGTTTTGACTGTAGAATATATAATTCACTTGCATAAGTAAATAATTAATGAAATAATTTCTATTTCAGGTACTTCAATACCTTCAAATTCATATTCTGCTTCCTGATACCCATAGTTATACCAGTTTATATGTTTGGAGAGGAATTATTTGTATCTGTACTGTCGACTTTAGTACGCTATATTGCATCTTTGAATGCGACGTGGTCCGTTAATAGCTTCGCACATTTGCATGGATTGAAGCCTTATGATAAGTACGTATGTCGTAGTATTTTCTAGAATCTAGTGTATGATTAGAATTGAAGATTTTAATGGATTTTAAACGCCGTTAAAAATTAAAATGTTTAATTTCTATTATTATGGTAATTTTTTGTTGTTACATTTTTTGTGCAACTGTTGATCAACAATGTTGCTGGAAACTTTGTCTCAAGGTTTAAATTTATTTACTACTAGCTGTGTACCCGGTTTAACTGACTCCTATTGGTCTTAGCGTGATGATATTATGTAACCTGTATAGCCTTCCTCGATAAAGGGGCTATCAAACACCGAAATAATTTTTCAAATCGGACCAGTAGGTAGTTCCTGAGATTAGCGCGTTCAAACAAACAAACAAGCAAACTCTTCAGCTTTATAATATTATATAGTAAGTATAGTATAGATACTTTCACATTTAACATTTTGTTTTTTCAGGGACATAATGCCATCAGAAAACAATATTGTATCAATATTTGCGCTTGGTGAAGGTTGGCATAACTACCATCATACCTTCCCCTGGGATTACAAAGCAGCTGAGTTGCCATATTTCATCAATTTAACAACTATTTTCCTAGATTTATTAGCGTTTACAGGTTTAGTATATGATTTGAAACAGGCTTCTCCTGCTCTTATAAAAGCCGTGGCAGAAAAAAATGGGGACGATAGTCGAAAACTTGACTAGGGATAAAATATAGGGATTTTATTTGTGATGTTAAAATTTATTTAATTATGTGATGTTATAAGTTAAAGAATTTCGTGTTAAAATTTTTTTTAGTTAATTTTGTAACGGCTGTTGAATTAAAACATTTAGAATAATAATATTTTTTACATATTTGTGATACCGTATACCTAACGGGAACTATGTTTTGCAATGTGAACAAGTTACTTTTAAATAGTTATATTTATTTTGTATAATTTTAGCTGCGTAATTGCCTTTGGATGGTGACGCACAATAAATAAATAAAAAAAACAATATATATCTGGTATCATTTATTTACATTTGATTACATCAAAGTACATTAAAATTATTTACATCTAAATACCGCTGCAGCTGTAATTTGTGCTGTAATCTAATAAGTGGATAAACCGAATTGGATAAAAATATATCTAACTGTACTTCACCCGTTATGCACTTTCCTAAGGTTAAGACGATACACAAAAAAAAATCCACTGCTTGGCGGGCGGAGTCTAATAGCTCGCTATCGCGAACGCGGGTGTGCGCGAAGTCATTCTTGCAAACTCGCCGCGCTGCCGCAGGCCGACTCGGGACAAACATGTATGGAGTCGTCATACAGTTATAATATTGTCATACATTTATTTAATTGTTGATTTATTGGTTTTATTTTCTTGCTTATAAACAAATAATCTTCTTTTTAACAACTACTTAGACATTATTAATAATAATTATTATCATTTCGTAATGTTTACTTTATTACAAAATAATACAGGTTATAAATAATCTTTAAAATAACAAAAAATATTGTTACTCTAAAAAATTGAAATGGTACTCAATAACGCGGACTACTGAATTGATTTAGATAGAATTTGATGCTGACGTAGATATTACATCATGCCCAGAAATGAAAGGTACTATTTCTGAAAGAAGTTATAAACCCTAATTCTTCTCAGTCAAAGTCAAGAGTGGAAGATATCACTAATACAGTAAAACTGATGCGAAAGTTTGGATGTTAATTTGTATATTTTTTTGTTAGTTGTTACTTAATCACGTCAAGACTACATTACCAATTTTGATAAAATATAGCTAATTGCCTGGATTTACACATAGGATACTTTTTATCCGAACTGAACACTTCTGTGGGATAAAACAGGATTCACGATATAACCTAATTCCAAGCGGGTAAAGCCGCGGTCGGAATGATATTTTTTTAAATAGAAAAATTGTTTAAAAAAAAAACACAAAATATATTGACGCATGTATTTATTTTTTGCACTCTATTATAATTGTAATTATTCATTACAAATAATCAAAATAAAATAGCCAGAACAAAGTTAGGCCCTGGTAGGGTAGGTAGGCAGGTACAGCAATGTGAGACGAACACTGGCTTATTTATATCAATAATAATGTATTATAAACATTAAATTAAGTTTACAACAAAAATACATAATATTAGCTAATGTGAAAACGAATCAACCAATCATCCCACAACAATGAAATGTGCACACAAATATTCACCCAAATCGGTTCATGTGATTAGGAGGAGTGACTGCAGCGCCATCTTCCGGGCCCAATTGTGTTTCCAGATCACCCAGGAACTCAATTTAATATACTTACACAAAATTATTCGAAATTAAAACTCACATTACTATGTAAATATGAATATAAACCTGTTTTAGTACTAAGCAATTTCCCGCACAGGTGTAGTAAGTATAAATGAAATAAATATCAACATCAAATTCTTTATACAACATACTTATCTACCACCTACTAAGAAATGTAATTCTTGAAATTTTTTCGTATTTTTTTTAAATATAATACTACTCCAATGAGCTCCTGTTCCATATCACGTCCGCCATACTTCCACTAAGTTCACCATGATTTTTTATTTCTTTGCACTTTGTTGCTTTTTGCTAAAAATGGAATCATGCGATAAAACCAGTAGAACGTTGATAACATACATTTTTGACTGAATAAAGGTACTTACGAAGGAGTGGGTTCACATTGTGAACAATCAGTGGGTTTATTTTCCTTCTGGATTCCGGATTTCTGAAAAGATTATCTATGCTATAAATGAAAAAAATCTTACACATTCGTTATGTACTTAAAACAGGGGTACATATCAAACATCGTCTATAATACAATTATCATCAAATTTAAAATAAAACCAACTTCTTCATTAATTTGTTCCAATTGTAAGCATTCTTTTTTCTCCAACCTTTATGTTTCTTCTTCTTATTTTCTTTATTGTCCCCATTTGTCTCATTTTGTCTTATCGTGTTGTCACCCTTTTTTACGATTGCGCGAGCGACACAAGTTCCCCGTGTGACGGCCGTAGCGGGAATGACTCGTGCAGCGATCGGGGTAGGAAGGTACAGGGCGGCTCTCGCTATATTGGCTGGGCGCGCGCTAATTTCAAGTATTTCTTGTTTATTTCAAAACCATCGCATATTTCAAAATTCTAAATCGGTAGACGTATAGGTTGTATATTTTATAGTTAATATCCAAAAAGTCGTAACTTTACGTTTGTTATTTTGAAGATGCCAGAGATTATAAAAAAATAACAATGAGAACTTTGTATTTTTTTTCTATCGAGAAAATATCATGGAATCATGTTTCTAAAACGGTAGACGTATTGTGTTACTATTGAACTTTCTTGTCAAGAATTTTCATCACGACAACTTTAATAATATAAAAATTACGAAGGTTTGAAAAGGGCCGTAAATGTTAGAAAAATTAATTCATCACCTTAAGTGTTGGTGTTGATAAGGTATTAATTCTTTTTATAATTGCGAAGCTGGGTAATATTCCTTTATTTTTATAAAAAAAAGAACAAAATTAGCAGAAACAAACAGTTGTAATTGATATTTTTGGTTTTATGACATTCAAAATTCAAATGCTTAAATATATACTTACATATAATGTATAAAGAATAGAAAACAACAGACAGTTGTTCACTTTTATAGTATTAAAAAGGTAATAAAAAGTATATTGCTGTACCTGCAACAACACAGCATATATTCAGCTGATATTCAGCCCCCCCCCCCCCCCCAACACAGCACTGATATTCAGTGTCCCCTAATTGCAACTGTCCCTTACATCTAAGTTCTAACCCAGGACTTGCGCTTTTGCAAGAAATCACATTCAGTTATTGCATAAGTTTATCGTTTGTGACACGCGTTTGGATTTGTGATTGTCGATTATTTAACACGTACTAAGGTATGTTGTATTTATTAATTTTTAAGCGAATAATAGTGGTGAAAAAAAAAATTAAATTAAAATTTTACATTAGGTATTCTTAATTTTTGTGAAAACTTAAAAAGCTTTTTCAGTAAATAAGTAAACATTTTAAAAATAATGCTAATTTCAGCCAATAGGTAATCAATACTAAATAGCTAAAGGAGTAAACAGAATGAAAAAGGTTTTATTCTTATCTTTTTTTCAGTGAAGTTATCATAGTTAATTGCCATCCAAAATTATTATGATAAACTTTAACTTTTAAAATAGGTACTCTCGATTTAAAACAAATTATTACGTACGTACCTAGCCACTACTAGGTACTACCCAAGAAACTATTTTATTACCTATTGTAATATACATACTTACCATATCTTGATATTTTGGCGGGAAAGTATTTTTTTTTTACTTTAAATGATAAAATATACCTAAATAGTACGAAATATAAATAATGTTGGGTTCAGGGAAAATTGTGATTTGTCTTTGTGGTAGGTCTAATTATTGTCTTCTTCGATTTTTTACTATTCCTAGGCCCTACGCAGACGATAGACTATCCGTGACGCACTTTTTAGTCTGTGAAAATAGAATCTATTCAATTATATGCAGATAAATATGTATAAAATAAATATGTATAAAAAGTCTCGAAAAATGTAAATATAAAATGAACTGAGAAACCTAAAATATGTTAAAAAATATGTACAATAAAAGTAAGTTACAATATTTTTAATAAAACTATTGTTAATAGTGAAAAAAGTTAAAAATTAAAATTTTATTCAACTTCCATTTCACTAACATTTGAAATGCAGTAAATAATCACGTGGTTTTTTTTTATTTTCGAAATTGATACTTTTTCTATTTGGACGTAATATTGCTTTGTACCTACTGACTGAATGATCTTTCAACATCACAGGATGTGATTGAAGCATATTTAAATTTGCATAATTCTGCAAGTGATTAGGGCACGTCAATGTCTATTCTAATGATTCTAATTTTGTTATTTTTTTCCGGATATAGAAATAATGCGCATATGCGGAAGGGTAGTGCGAGCGGTATTGCCAGAAATTTTAGAAAACTGATAGCGCTTATAAAAATATGGATACATTTATTGATTTTTTGTGGATTATGGATTTTCATTTAAAGTATGGAAAAATATGGAAAATAAAACCTGAATTTTCACGATCTAAATAACACATATTTACCTACTGTGGAAACCATGATTAATTAGGAAAACAATTTCAAATAAATATATGTAAATACCATATATGTCTGTGGTAAATACATATTAATCCGGGCCCTATAACACAGTATTACAATATTATTCTATATGCACTAATGCCCACGACGCGCAAAAAGTCCGGCGCAAAAAAATCCGTGTAATTCGGGCAGACCACAGACATATATAATACTAGCTTTCCGCCGGCGGCTCCGCCCGCGGTTTCAAAGAAAAACTCGCATAGTTCCCGTTCCCGTGGAATTTCCGGGATAAAACCTATCCTATTATATTACTCGTGGATAATGTAGCTTTCGAATGGTGAAAGAATTTTTAAATTCGGTCCAGTAGTTTATGAGCCTATTCATTACAATCAAACAAACAAACAAACAAAGTTTTCCTCTGTATAATATTAGTGTAGATGTAGATGTAGATTAATATACATATTATGTCAGTGGGGCAGACCGACCGGCACAAAAAGCACAGTTGACAGATATATACGTACATACCAAGAAGCTTATATCTAATACACTGGAGATTTCAGTATGAACATTAACTTGTAACAAGAAAGTAATAACTTACAATATTTATGCAAACATTAACAGTATTATAAATACTAAAGAAAACGTTAAATCGACTTCTTATTATGTGGTCTTGCATTAAATGCGAAAGTAACTCTGTCTGTCTGTCTGTCTGTTACTCAATCACGCCTTAACTACCTACTGAACCAATTTGCATGAAATTTGGTATAGAGATATTTTGATACCCGAGAAAGGACATAGGATAGGTTTTATCCCGGAAATCCCACGGGAACTATGCGGGTTTTTCTTTGACTGCGCGGGCGATGCCGCGGGTGGAAAGCTAGTAAAAAAAAGCGAATAAAAAACGAACATAATATTATTGTGATAATATATAGCACGCTAAGTACTTATATTAGTTCGCTTATTATAAGCTATGCAAATATTTCACACAAATAGCAGAAATAGTATGATAATAATTAATAAATATATATAAAATCCTGTTTCACAAAAAAAGACAATTCCACAAAAAAGTGCACAAAAACAAAGGAACTCTAATTTTTGATAGAATTTTATATAGATGGGTACATTTATAAAAATGAAGAATCTGATATATTTAGACTAGATTTTTATTAACATTTTTACACAAAGAACATTTATAATCACTACATAGCATAAAACAAAGTCGCTTTCCCTGTCCCTATGTCCCTTTGTACGCTTAAAATCTTTGAAACTACGCAACGGATTTTGATGCGGTTTTTTAATAGATAGAGTGATTCAAGAGGAAGGTTTATATATATAATAACATCCATTAAATAGTGGAGAAGTACTGTTATTTTTGAGGTTTCTAATGTGATGTCGTAAAAAATTACATTTTTTCTGCTTACATTGCAAACGCAGGCGAACCCTACGAGTTTTATCAAAATAATGTACTAAGTATTATACACATTGAAAAGATCTACAGAAAAGTCCGCGATGGTATACATAATAATATGTTTATGGATAACCCACAATAACTTTTTTTTGTCATTTACTTTTTACGACAAATAATGGCTAATTTTCGATGCGATTTTAACCAATACAGCATTAATCCTTAACCAAGTAAGTACCTTGAATACATTGTTCATTTAATATAGATCTATATGGCCCTTTACACCGTATGATTTTAGTGAATATTTTTGAAGATATTACAGACTAGCTGCTCCGCGCGGTTTCACCCCCGTGGCTCCACTCCTGTTGCCCGTAGCGTGATGAAATATCCTTCCTCGAGGGCTATCTAACACCGAAAGAATTTTCCAAATCGGCCCAGTAGTTCCTGAGATTAGCGCGTTCAAACAAACAAACTCTTCAGCTTTATAATATTAGAATAGATTATCATTTTTATTACAGGCAATGGCTACTCGTACCACCACAATAGAACAGCAAAATCAAATAAAAGAGAATTACTATGACCAAGTATTACCAAAGGAGTCGCATTTTTATCAACCAATCAGAAAGCTGGAAAAAAAAATTGGGTTTATCACACCCATAATATGGTCTAGTGCAATAATTATAAGCCTGTTTCATTTAATTGTTGTATCATATTGTGCATACTTATTGTACAATGGGGTACGATGTCACAGAAGCACGTTTATATTGCGTAAGTAAATAAATATTAATTATAATTATAATATAAACTTATTTATGAAAATAGAAATTTTTAACAACGTTTTTAAATATAATTTGAATTTTGAATTCGATATCAGCTTGATATCTGCTTTTGCACGCCTCATAAGCGAAGCGTTGAGGTGGGTACTACTGTCACTTCGCGCAAAACATCTGATTTTTCAAACTTAAAATGTCTTTATATATCATACATTGCACTTGTAAGATAATACATACACACACATATTAAGAAAAAACACTATTTTTAACGTTCATGATATTTTTGATGTCATTTTTGTTATTTAAACTAGTTAAAAAACAGTTTAAAAAAGTTCTGTCTTGGACGTCCGTGTGTCTGTATGTGCGGATCCTTTTTCTTGTTAACACGATAGCGACCGAAATACTTTACTAATCGAGTCTTTTTTTTTCTCTTACGCTTGAGTATGCTCAGGAATAGAACCCTTTCATTTTTCAGGGTCTGATTCGATGTGGTTTAATTGTTATTAAATAAACAAAAATAATACTTAATTAATAAATATTTATTAAAAAAAAATTATGAGGCGTGCACTTTTGGATTTTCCAAATTATTTATTATCTATGCCCGAGTAACGCTTTTTTTTCTTTATAATACAATCTGTGGCTCTCCTTTCAGAATTTATATTTGGATTTATAGCGGGACTCGGTGTCACTGCAGGCGCCCATCGACTTTGGACTCATAAGTCTTACAAAGCGAAAAAGCCTGTAAAAATACTGCTTCTAATATTATACGCTACAGCCGGCCAGGTAATAAATAAATTTACTATGACGTATGAAATGAAATTAGATAATTTGTGGTAATTAAAATACCTGTTGAAAAAAATAACGAACTTCAAGTTTATCTATGATTTCACTCTCTTATTAAGATGAAAATTATATAATATACATATATAATATAAGATGTTGGTATCTAAGTGTATCTGATCAAAAGTTTTTTTTTAATATACCAATTCTGTAATAAATATTGAATTAATCGTGGATAAACATACACACTTGGGTAGTTAGGTATATAAATTATTGTCCGTCTCGTAAATAGGTATTTAAATCATTTTCAACATGAATACTGAATATTGAATACCTATAGAGATTACTGTTATGAAATTATTTTTGTTTGGTAAGAGGTAGGTAGAGAGGTAGGTACACAAAATCTTCGGAAAAAGAATTGAAATTGCAATTCATTTTGAATGGATCTGTTTACAATATTGTTTATTTTTTTTTATCGCAATCAAAAGGTAATTAATTAGAATCCTAATAATGCGATAACAACGTAATAAAATAGGTAAATACAGAACTGTGATACCTATTACAAAAGTATTGAATATACCTAACACCTTCTATGTGTGAATCAACATGGAGAGAAACTGCTATATGCTGTGGCTATATGTTATTCTTTTACTATGCAATTTCTTTTTATTATATTATTCAAAGCTTATTGTACACTGTGTTATGAAACAAATAAACGATTTTTATTTTTTTTACATTTTATTTCAAAATTCCCAGAACAAACTTTACAACTGGGTCCGTGACCATCGCTTACACCACAAGAAGTCAGAAACATTTGCTGATCCTCACGACGCAAACCGAGGGTTTTTCTTCTCCCACGTGGGTTGGCTGATGATGAAGAAGCATCCTCATGTTATATCCGAAGGGTCCAAGATTGACATGAGCGATATAACCAGTGACCCTATGCTGGTGTTCTTTAATCGGTAAGTTTTGCATCTCAGTTTTCATAAGAAAATACTAGAATAATTTTCTTTATTCTAGTATTTTCTTCTAATTCCCGTGACTGCGACAGGGTAAATACAATACAGGGTGTCCCACTATTGGTATACTAAGCGCGAAGGGACTTGTAGTTTTGCATACACTGATCACGTAAAAAATACTTATACAACAAAATTATGTCAAAATGTACATTATCTTCATGAGATATATATATTCATATAATACTTATAACTATAATGATGTAGATCGTATATATTTA
The DNA here is from genome assembly GCA_907164685.1 of Colias eurytheme. Classification (NCBI taxonomy): domain Eukaryota; kingdom Metazoa; phylum Arthropoda; class Insecta; order Lepidoptera; family Pieridae; genus Colias; species Colias eurytheme. Next base: position 4,721 of record CAJQZN010039542.1, on the reverse strand, counting down.
TACAAATGATTACTAGTTTAATCTATCTAGTCTAGCCAAGTGTTAAATTTAGGTCTAATCTCAATAACGTACTAGATCAAATTCGATCAAAATAAATTGCCATGTTCAAGATGTTTTTTTTTGTATTCATTTTTTATTTGACTAAAGTAATATCGAAACACATTTAGGTATTGAATTATTCAGCTAGAATTTTTTTTTTCATATTAAATATGTGTTAAGAATATGTTTATCCATTCTCCTACATTTGCTAAGAAGAAATGTATCTATGAATGTATAAGTCACTTGCATAAGTAACTAAATGAAATAATTTCTATTTCAGGTACTTCAATATCTTCAAATTCATATTCTGCTTCCTGATACCCATAGTTCTATCAGTTTATATGTTTGGAGAGGAATTGTTTGTATCTGTACTGTCGACTTTATTACGCTATATTGTATCTTTGAATGCGACGTGGTCCGTTAATAGCATCGCACATTTGCATGGATTGAAGCCGTATGATAAGTACGTATGTCGCAGTATTTTCTAGTGTTTGATTTTACGCGAGTATTATTCATTTAGAAATTGAAGATCTTAACGTATTTTAAACGCCGTAAAAATGTTTAATTTCTATTTTTTTTTTTTTTTTTGATATTACTGCGACCAGGCAATCTGTTAGGTAACAATTGGCCTTTATATTGTTTGGAACTCCGTCCGGGAACATTGATATTGTTTCAAGGGGCTCGTCCAACGACTCCACCCTTGTAGTCCAATGTTATATTTGTTTAATTTTTATTTATTTCAGAATCTTTTAGCAAGGTTTGTAATGTCCTGTCTTTTTAGCCTGATGTATTGTTGGCCTCCCTCTCCACTTAACGCTTGAGCAAGGTCGTTGGTGTGTACTGTTAGCCTTTCCTGATATTTCTGGCTGCTTTCGACAATTTGTTTTCGAACTGTGGCTATACCGAGATCAAGGTACATGTATTTATTTGCAATACATTTGGGGATACCAAGTATTGTTCTGAGAGCCTTAGTCTGGAATCTCTCTAGGATTTCAATGTTGCTATTGCTGGCAGAGCCCCAAAGCTGTATGCCATAGGTCCAGATTGGCTTTAAGATTGTCTTGTAAATTAGAATTTTACTATTGTCTTTCAATTTTGAGTGGTGACCTATCAGCCAATTTAAGCTACGCAGTTTTCCATCAAGTTGTTTTCTCTTTGTCCATATATGTTTTTGCCATGTCAGTCTTCTGTCTAAGTGCATACCCAAATATCTAGCACTATCTTCTTGGGGTATTTCTTTGTTGTTTAAGGTTACCGGCGGGCACGTTTCCTTTCTGAGCGTAAATGTCACATGCGTGGACTTACTCTCATTTGCTTTTATCCTCCATAGTTTTAGCCATGTCTCAATTTCATTGAGGTGCTCTTGTATCATGAGAGATGCAGTTCCTGGATCCTTATGGATGGATATCACTGCGGTGTCATCGGCATAAGTCGCAATCATTGTTTTGCTGTTCGCGGGGATGTCAGCTGTATAAATAAGGTACAGAATCGGTCCTAGGATACTGCCCTGTGGGACACCAGATTTTATCTCGTAGAGTTCGGAGAGATCTTCGTTGCATTTCACCTGGTAGCTTCTTTTGGTGAGGTAAGATTTGAGAGTTAAATAAAAGCAGTGAGGGAGCTTCTCTTTATATTTATATAGAAGACCTTCATGCCACACCTTGTCAAATGCTTGACTTATATCCAAAAAGACAGCAGAGCAATACAATTTGTTTTCAAGACATTTACTTATTATGTCTACGATTCGGTGGACTTGCTCTATTGTTCCGTGGTTTTCACGAAATCCAAACTGATAGTCGGGCAGTACAGTGAGTAGGTGTTCCTTAATTCTGCTGAGCAGTATTCTCTCGAACAGTTTTCCAATAATTGGCAGCAAGCTAATGGGTCTATATGAGGTCGTCTGATGCGGTGGTTTACCTGGTTTAAGCACCATCACCACTTGTGCTATCTTCCATTGCCCTGGGAAATGTTAGAGTCTTAGAAGAGCGTTGAAGATGTTGACAATTTTCATTATTCCTTTAGGTGGAAGATGTTTTAACAAAGTAGCATCGACCATATCATATCCAGGTGCCTTACCTTCTTTGAGGTATCTGATTTCTCTAGCTACTTCCTTTGGACTAGTGCTTTTAAGAGGAAGACACATCTGTTTTGCCGAGCCTAGGTATGTATTCACCTTTGCCGTATGATCAGGATTACTCTCAGGGTGTGGTTGAAAAACAGTGTTTAAGTGTTTTGCAAATGTTTCAGCCTTTTCTTTGTCCGGTCTAGCCCACCCTCCGTTGCTGTTGTGGAGAGGGGACATATGAGCTTTAGGGCGTTTTAGGGCGTTTTAGGACTTTAGTTACTTTCCACAATGAATAATCTGTGTCAGCATTGGGGCTTAGATTTGTAATACGATTTTGGATGTTTTCATTTTCTAGTTGGCTAATGTAAGTTTTCAATTCCTCCGAAAATTTGTTGAAAGCTGTTTTGTCGCTCGGATACCCGCTCCTGTGCCATATTTTTCTAAGTCTGCGGCGTTCTTTGATTTTCTCTTTGATTTCTAGTGGATAAGAGTTTTGTTTTGGAGGCTTACCTTTCTGTTTTGAAGTGGCAATATTTGCAGCATTATGAATAGTCATATTGAGTTTTTCTATTTCATTTTCTACTTCATCAGAGGTTTTAAGTTTGCATTTCAGATCCACCAGTGTGTTTATTATGTCTTGGTACTTACGCCAGTTCGTATTTTTGCGATTGTATAACTTAGGTTGTGGTTGCAACAGAGTGATTGTTGAGCTTATGTTTAGGATGACAGGAGTGTGATCTGAAGTGAGGTCGATAGGTGATTCTATGGTGACGTAATTATTATCTATATTTTTTGTAACAAAGAAATCAAGCAAATCAGGTATCCTGTTTCTGTCATTTGGCCAATATGTAGGCTTGCCACCAGATAAGTATTCTAGATTCATTTTTTGTATTGTTTTCATAAGTTGTCTACCTCTTGGGTTATAGACTCTTGAACCCCAGTGAAGATGCTTTGAATTCCAGTCCCCTCCACAGACAAATCTTTTATTCAAAGTCGCAAAGTAGTTGTTGAAGTCTTGTTCAGATATTATATGTCTAGGCGGGCAATAGACGGCTGAAAGTACAGTTTCCAATTTATTGTCTTCGATTATTATAGAGGTTGCTTGAATTTTCTCTGTGGAATAGTTCTCAATTGGGTAGTGCTTAATATTATTTTTAACAATAATGGCACTTCCTCCATGGCTGTTTCCAGATGGGTGATTAGTTGCATACATTTTGTAATTGTCAAAAACGGTGTGCGATTTAGAAGTGAACCTTGTCTCAGATATAAGTGCTACGTCAATATATTCTGTTTTTAAAAATAATTCAAATTCTTGACGTCTCTCCGTCAAGCCGTTGGCGTTCCAAGTGACCACTCGGAGGTTTCGAGTCATTTTTTAACAAGGCTGCTGACTAGCTGGACCATACGATCCATCATTTTGTCTACCATAGTTTCAACCATGGTCATTATTGTCTTTTGTTGTTTGTCAAGCATAGTTTCCATAAGTTTCATGATGTCGTTAAGGTCTGTTGTTTTTTCAAAATGTGTGTCTGTTAATTTTGCCTTGGTAGCCTCTGCATATGTTTTATTGAGATTGGGTACTCTTGGGTACCTGTTATACAAAGTAGGTTGCATATATGTAGAAGTTACGTTTTGTGATGGTGGATTTACTTTTGGCTTTGGTGCACTCTTTAAGATCCGTTCTTTGTATTGCTTGTAGATGCTACAACCTTTGTAGCTAGCCGGGTGTTTCTCCTCACAATTCGCACAAGTAGCTTCGGTGTCTGGTTTTTTAGTACAAGATGAAGTAGGATGATCTTTACCACATTTAACGCAACGGAAAGGTCTATAGCATTGGTTCTTTGAATGGCCAAATCTCTGGCATCTTTTACATTGAAGTATTTCCTTTTTTTTATATGGCGCTTCAATTGTAATTTTCATGTTATTCAAGTATTTTACTTTGAATATATCTTTATTGTTGCTCTTTGGTTCCAGGTCAACATAGAAGGTAGGTAGTGGCTCTTTTGTAGCCCGGTGCCTTACATTCACCACTTGTCTGACTTCATGTCCTATATTTGACAGCTCTTTGGCTATCTGTGCAGTGTCTTCTGATGCATGTAGCCCGCGCACGACAACTCTATATGCTCTCTCGCACTTAAGCTGATAAGTATAGTGAGAGATATTGTTCGCTATAAATTTCTCTCTAATAGTTTTATATACCTGGATGTCTTTGGGCATGATTTTTATAATATGTCCAGATTTCAGGGTGGTCATAGTGTATGAACTATTGTCTACTATTCCATTTAAAACTTCCTTGAGAGATGTAATATTTAGGACACCTGTGACAAAGATAGGCTCAGGTTTAGGAATGTATTCTTTTTCTTCTTTCTTGTTGTCTTCTGAGGTATCTTCATTCAAGATTTCAAAACTATTTTGTGTGGGTACTGCAAAAACGGAAGTATTTTTCAGTTTTTTATTTGTGTCGTTTTGTATTGGACTAGTTTCTTTTCTTTTATTTCTTTTAGTAGGAATTTGGTCTCTTTGCCAGTCAACCTTATTGTTTATTATTTCTAAGGGGGAGCTTTCTGGCTGAGGCTCTATCAAAGTCTGATTACTTTGTTCTGAATTTGGTTTGTCT
>CAJQZN010039541.1:0-34218 GCA_907164685.1 Colias eurytheme | reverse complement strand
CTAAAATAAATTTGGATTTTTATTTTAGGAATGTGTTTTATTTTTTTATATTAACCAACCCTGAGTCCGTTCGCTCATTACTCAATTACATCAAAACAGCTTAAGTCACTTTGTGTTTTTTCATAGTTTATTTCATCCAGTGACAGTTAATTTCAAATGAACCTAAGTCCATTATGTAACTATCTACACTAAAAGTGCTGTAGTCCCAATTATAAACCAGTTTATTTGAATTTCTTTTGATTGTATTTTTTCCCTTTTTTCTTTCGTAATGTAGCCATATGATATTATTTTAATTGTAATAAAAGTTCTGCACTCTACTCCTTGGCTTCGTATAAGTCAATAATAGAAAACATCGATCTCTCAGAATTGGCTTAGTAGTGACTTGGTCTCGTTTGATATGTACCGACTCATTAAAAAACTACGCAATATTATATTTTTCTTTAGGGTTACCTACAAACAATTATTAATTGTTAATTATTAGGGGACTTAATAATAAATAACACTTTGAAAAACACACTGCTACGCGCATTAATAATACAAAGTTATGCGATTCAAAAAGGTACGGTTGATCTTGTTATTTCTGATTATAAGAAAGTTGACGTAAAATATAAAATATACATTTTTTGTCACTTAGGACCTTAACAGTAAACGGAATACTATCTAAATTAAATTATTGAAATTTTGTGATAAATGAATATTTTTCTTGTGGAGGATTATATGTATTATTATTGTATCAAAAACTTATACTGTAACAAACAATGTTATTACAACAATATCAACCTTACCCCATTCATATTAAAGCATCAAATTGCGCGAATACAATCCATTTATTGGATTAAATATCACTAAAAAACTTAAACAATATTTCTAAATATCAATCATAGGTAATCAATAATATTGACAATCAGATTGAAAGTCACTAACAACCTTCAAAAATATCATTCTCTTATACATACATAAAATTTTCAACTTGTGTTCAAGGCAGCTTTATCACAGACAATAGGTTTAAAACTTCTGTTAATAATTATCAAAGTTATGAAAACTCTGATCAAATTGATCCTGGTACCATTTTTCCCTTACAGATAATGAAACATGTTTAACAAACTGCATAACTGCTACACAATACGTAATATCAACCTTACCCCATTAACATTAGGGCTTATTTCTACACTCAACTTACTCCTCTTTACAAATCTCATACTTATCTGTGAATCTATTGGCAATTAATTTCAACATGTGTTCGTAGAAACCGTCGCCATACCGCAGTCTATATAAAGAAGTATCCAAGTATCTTTGTACAGTGATAGCACAATGTAATGAAGGACCTGAATTACAGAGGTCACGGGAGGCATTGCACAGAGTAATCGCTTGACTCCATATGCGACTGCTCACTGAAAAAAAGAAACACATTTTTAATGAAAAGGTTGTTTTTAATTATCCATACTAATATTATAAAGCTGAAGAGTTTGTTTATTTGAACGCGCTAATCTCGGGAACTACTGGTCCGATTTGAAAAAAATTTTTGGTGTTAGATAGCACATTTATCGAGGAAGGCTATAGGCTATATTATATCATTACGCTAAGACCAACAGGACGGAGCCATGCGGGTGAAATCGCGAAGGGCAGTTAGTAAAATATAAAAAAAAAACTTACAAAAATGCTGCATCTCCACATCACAATGCTGAATCAACTGCGCAATTGGCACAGTATTATCAACTAATGGTAGGTTATTACCGCTCACTAATAGTGAACTATTATCTGTCACTCTGGATAATGTACTTTCTATTTCTTCTGGAAGACACTAAAACAAGATAATTTGATAAATTGACAAGAAATGTAAGTGTTTTTCAATAAAAATTACACTAAATTTTTTTACCTCAAACTTTAGAAGCTCAAAACAAAAATCATGTAATATGTATTTGAAAAAATACGATATAACACTTTAACTTCTCCAGTTTAATTTACACACTACCCACCATCTTGATATAATGACGAAAAAAATTTAAGCATAATTTTGATCTTTGTCCCAAATTACGAAAAATCCATTAACACAATAGTTTATTATTATTATTGCGCCAAAATTATGTTTCTTATTAAATAATCGTCTTACCTCTTCATTGCCACTGTTTGTTATTTTCTTCAAGTGATTCTTCATAACATGTAGCCTATAGTGCGTTGGTATGTGCTGAAAAATAAAATCTCAATTAGAAAGTATATTTAGACAAACTTTGTCTAAACTATTATGATATTCATATGTATGTATTTTAGAATCTCCAAAATTTCTAGAATTTTTCCTTACAAGTGGTAGTTACATATTTATACCCACCCCTGCCCATTTCGTAGAAATATTACAATTTGTCCCTCAACTTGTCTGTATTACAGTTTGTGTCAGCTATTTTGCACAATTATTGTTAAGTTCACAAATTAAACAAATACCTCAGGGAGAAATTTTAAAGTATAGAAAACTGATCACGAGGCAGGATTCGAACGCATCCTTAAAATAGATTTATTAAGCATTTGAATGCCATACTAAACATCTAATACATACTTTAGTATCTAAATGCTATAAAAATAATTATTCCCTACCTTAGTATCCGCCATCATCAATATCTGATGCACGTGTGCCTGGTCAGTGGTATCGGGAGACAGTCTATTCAAGCAATCTGGGTACATCTCTGATAACACCACTGCATCTTCACCACCTAGTTTGGTGCTGGCTAATTCTGTTGCCGCAAGCTCATCTAATTTGTCATAGATTGCTACTGCTACGCGTGGTTTCACGTCTAAAATGGGTAATATAACTGTACTGTTCAATAGATATTATATCTGATAATATTAATGAAATTAATCAATGTACGATGCAATTCCTGCAGTTTAACCCTTAACACGGCAAGCCCTGAAATAATGTACCCAGATATGACCTGAATTGGTTTTAGTGATAGTTATTGATTAAAAAATACTATAGTAGAGAAAAAAATAAAACAAATTTCCTGTAAGTAGGTTTTTCAGGATGTCCGTTAAAACGGCCATTGCCAAGAACCCCGTCTTCAGTGCTGTCTCAAAAAACGGACAACGCTGTCATACAGCTTATAAAATAAGAATGAAAAAAAATAAAATTCACTTAATATAACACAATTGAAAACAATTTCAAGTAGCATTTTATTGTTTTATTGTGTCACAGTATTTTCACTATCTATTGTAACAAAAAATTCTTCAATTTTAACTAAATACCTAACAAATGATAATTGAGCCCTCTCGAGCTCAATCACACTATTTAGTTGTGTTGTATTATTTCGTGTCAAGTAACGGTTGGTTTCATTTAATACAAATAATAATGGTTTTTCTAAAATGTGAAGTGATATTTGGCCGATGATTAGGACATTTAGATGAATGCATGTGGAGGTCGAGGAACTCCCGGTTCTATTGTAGACCCAACAGATTTAACTGGTCTTAGATTATATTTGTCATTTTGAACTTAATTAAAAATAATTCTACATATAATTAAAGACTCTAAGGTAAGAAAATCCCATAAAAGTGATATTTTATTAAAGTACGAATCATGGCAACGTCCGTTTCTTGGGACATGCCAATGGGTTCTTAGTTACCTGTATCTACGGCACTGTCCCAAAAAACGGACCAGCTATATTTCGAATATTTTGTCATAGAATTATTTGAATATTTCATAATCTTTATAGCAAAAACAACAGTTTATCTCACCTGAAAGTTAAATCAATAGCAATCAAACATGGAAACTATTTCATTAAAGCTATTATTGACCAGAAACACAAACCATCACTAATTCCGGGATTCCCTAAATTCAACAGTCACCTAGCACACGAATCAAATGTTTTCTATAATTGGCATGTAGGAGAAAAATAAAGGATTGTTATCGTACTTTCTCCAAGGTAGTCAATTTTCTAGATTTTTTAGAACGTTCAAGATTTACACGGCAATAAGTACATGTACTAAAAAAGTGACAGAAAAGCTTAAAGGGTTAAGTTTTAACTGAGGACTTTTGACAAAAATAAATAATATGATTATGTGTTATTTTATAATGAAATGATGAATATGGCGAAAATATGAAATCAGAAATGTACAAAAAATAAAATAAGAGTAAGTAAAGGGAATAACAATTTACTGTGAATGCATTATGATGTTTTTTTATATTTTTGGATACTCACCTCAATACTAATTTTGCCAGCATGTAATACATAAAAGAATTAAATATTATAAAATAACTATTGTATCCATACTAATATTATGTATAAATGCGAAAGTAACTCTGTCTGTCTGTCTGTTACTCAATCACGCCTAAACTACTGAACCAATTTGCATGAAATTTGCTATGGAGATATTTTGATACCTGAGAAAGGACATAGGCTACTTTTTATTGCGAAATATGTACCACGGGCGAAGCCGGGGCGGACCGCTAGTAATCTATAAATGAAAGAATTGTTGCTTTGTATAATGAACTACATCAACTCTGAATCCTTACGATTTTTGTATTTAAAGTGATGTTTAAGACATCCCTATAATTAATACAGATATCTGAGCATAAAATATTTAAATAAACTTCAGTGTGAGTATATTTCAACATTCAAATTCACAAAAAAAAATAATACCGAAAAACTCAGCCGCAACATGCACATCTGCGTCTTCACACCAAGCGAGTGTCATCTGCAGAGCTTGTATGATAGAACACTGTAGCCTGTAGAAAAAAGATCCTATTCTGATTGGCTGCTTCTTCTTGCATCCCTCGCATATCCATTGCACTCTGAAAATAATATTTAATAATGTGTTATTCTTTAGAAAGTAAAAATAGAACAACAGCATTAAGAATATATAAGAAAAAGCTACGAGATATTCAATAACTGGCTGATTCAGCTCTATATCCTATTACCCCTTGTTAAGTTGTTGTGCAAGGAATGATGTGAGATCCTATTAATATTATAAATGTGAAAGTTTGTATGGATGTTTGTTACTCTTTCACGCAATAACTACTGAACCGATTACAATGAATTTTAGCACACATATAGAGGGTAACTTGGATTAACACATAGGATAGGTTTTATCCCGGAAATCCCACGGGAACGGGAACTATGCGGGTTTATCTTTGAAAATGCGGGCGAAGCCGCGGGCGGAAAGCTAGTAAACAAATTATTTAAATAAAATAAAAAATCACTTTTGTTATTGTCAGTAAATAATTTGTTAGGTCCAAATGTCAAATGACATTTAAATTTCATACAATATATACAATTAAATAAAAAAGACATTAATAATTTACCTGTCCACAACCCTCGCAGATTTATACACAACTTTACATGTTGGTTTGTTTTCCAGACACTGTATGGTTTTTGGAAGTAATCCAAATGCTTGTAACCGCTCAATTAATTGTAACTCTGTGTTCTTTTCTCCACTGACAAAGTCTTTGTATAGTGATAGATTGCTGTAATACATAAAGTTAAATGTTTAATGAATATACTTAATTAAAGAAATTAAATGTGGCTATAAATAATATTCACCATTGTCCCACACAAAACGGAAAAGATACATCTTTTGATGAATTTGAAGCATCATAGGTTGTTGAATCTGGTTCCATTCTAGAGAACGATTCCAGGAATATTTTTAAAACATATTTCCCTTGTTGAGCGATACGAGAAAAAAAGTTTCTATAACATAAATCTATTATTAGTTTTCAACTAACACGTACTACGTGACCAAGCCAACTAGACCCCAAAGAATATACTACTCTCTACCGAGAGCTAGACCCTTTTCAACTGTGACGTCACCCGCCCATGTCTCGGGTACAGATAGCAAAAAAAAAAATATTAATAATATCACTGTTCGCTCTCCGCTATGAATAGTCTTATTTTTCCCCATTTCGAGGGCTGTCTATGAATAACAACACAGTAAAAACTTAAACAAATAACAACGAAAAACTTAACAGTCAACAACAAGCTTTAACGATTAATAATAAAAAGTACAGAAATAACTAGCGATGCGAAACGTACGAATGCGTCGATGCTGCGAACCGTACTAAGGCGAACGCGGTACCTGAGGCGGTAAGCGGGCGGGGAGGCCGCATTCCACCCGAGCGTCTAGTTGGCTTGGTCGAATAATACAGACTAACTAAGAATAACGAAGATCAGTAAATTACATAAAATAAAGAATGAATTTAAATTAATTAGATAAGCAATTTTTAAAATTTAATTATTTTTTGTATTTTTTGATTAATTGATTGACAAAATGAGAAAATGAGGGTGAAATTCTAGTGAAATTTGTGATTTGACAGTAACCACAGAGTAAGTAATACAGTATAGAATATAGATAGTAACCAGTCTCTAGTATATGTTTAAAGTCTATGGTAACCTTTAACTAAAGTATCCGTGGCCCGTGCCTGCAACACGGTAAACAATGAACATAATTTTTGAAGTGAAACTTCTTTATCGGGGTTGGACAAAAATTTAGTGTAACATTTTTGCGTTACGCCGTACGCGTGACATTTTTGCGTTACACCGTACGCGTGACATTTTTGCGTTACGCCATACTCGTGACATTATTAAGGTCATAAAGAAGTTTCACTTCTTACGTGTGTACTCTAGTACACGTATACATTTTTTTATTTATATACACAGTCACGATAATAAGCGCAGAAAATATTACATCATAATGTTATTTAGGAAAATTAGCATTTTTATTTTGCATGTGTCTTCAAAGTAGGATGATATAGGCTGTTTTCCAATTACAGAGCATAATGCGACTCAGTGCCGCACAATGCCGAATTATGCTGATGCTTAATTGGAACATGAAACGCACCAGCAGGTTGCGCTAAGTTCAGTGTTGAAAAAAAAAATATTCATAGAGTTAGCAATAACCTCATTAATGTGTAAATAAAGTGGTATACATAATAATTGGTTGAGAAATATTTACGGTTATTTTAAGTAATTTGGATTTTGATTATTTCATTAACATTTTTCTCAATGTTTGTACCTTCATCCATACTTATATTTATTTTTTTAACACAATTTGAATTAACTTTGATTATTTCGAAAAAACTACAATGAAACGAAAGCTTTAAAATTTTTTCCAACAATTAATAATTACTAACGATAAATCGATTGCACGCATCAATTCACGCGCATTACTTTTTCTAGTGCTCGATTGTGCGAAGCGTTGCTGTAGTTGGAACATTCAACGTTAAGCATTATGCCGCATGATGCGCTCTAGTGCTGTAATTGGAAAACGGGGATAATAATATGATCATCCATAATATTATAGAATATGTTATATTCTACATGTTAATTCTTAATTTAACATTGTCTTATTGTAAATAACTTATAATAATTGTATATTTTAAGCCGTATGAGAAGTGATTGAATTGGTTAAAATAGTTGATTTGGTACATTTTAAATACCTAGTACTTCATGTAGTACTGTGTGTGTAGTACACTATTTTCAATGTTTTCGTAACAACTGAGGGATTGTTAATAAACCTTGGCTTGACTTGACTTTTAAATAAATGTGTAAAAAAACACAAGATTTATCATGAGGTTAATAATTTAGATCTGTATCCTTTGACCTCTGTATCAGAATCATTAGAATCGAAATCATTGGAATCATCAATCAACACAGGGAATCAAGTTGGAATCATATGTTGTCTTTGGTCTATAGGAGAACCGTCAAATCTCGGATCAATTAACTAGAAATGGTCAAATGTCAACCGAATACCGACCGCGCGCCGACTGCCAACTGCCAAGTGCGAAATGCCAATTTCTGGTTTCTGTCTAGTGTCTTCTACGGTCTTCTGCCGTTGCTTGTTTGTTTGATTTTAGAATATTGTTTTTGTGAAAATTGTGAATGAAAACAGTATAAAATATTTATTAAACTATATCTAATATTGTGTTTATAAATTGGTTATTATATATTATTCAATGTCCAAAGCAGTAATTTTTATAAATTGTGATCGAAACGGATGAAAGTAAATCTCGATTCTCGTGTGAAGGTAAGTTATTTTTTTATTATATAAATTGCATGTTATTATTTGAAAACAATATTGGTGCTTCATATATTAATTATTTACGAGGTTTTATATGTTATGTAAATATCACTCGGCTCCTTTTTAAAAAGCATCCTGGTTTGAGTTATTATTATAGAAATCGTTTTTAACATAATATTATCAATTGTAAATTTCATTTCGTAATTGTTGATCATTGTTGATATAATATTATTATATTACCTATATAAAACTAGCTTACCGTCCGCGGCTTCGCCCGCTTTATCTAAAACCCAATAAATTATATACTAAAAGCTTCCTCTTGAATCACTCTATCTATTAAAAAAACCGCATCCAAATCCGTTGCGTAGTTTTAGAGATTTAAGCATACAAAGGGACATAGGGACAGAGAAAGCGACTTTGTTTTATACTATGTATAGTAATAAACTTATAATAAATCTGGAGGATATTTGGAAACACTCAATAATGGATCAATAGAATTTTTAATACCTACCATGGTATTTTTAATTAGGTACGTCGATTAAAATAAAGGCTGCAGAGAAATGAAATGAAAGTTCATCAATAAATTTTGAAGCAACTGTTAATGTTATATGATTACATATTACAGTAGAAACCTTAGTTTGCTATTATTCTAGTAAATACTTAATATCGCTCATTTGCGACAAGAACGTGTTAACGAGCATATGTATCGTTATGGAATAATGACACAGTAGAATCCGGCGCATCGCGCTCTACGTGCTGCTAAAACGCGATATTTCTAGCTCCAAAAATGACCGAGTTATGAGGGAAAAGGTCGGCGACTATCGGTTTAGCGAAATCTCTTTAGGCTCTTGAATTTAATGCAAGAACGGTTCATGTCAGTTGTTGCTACTCCCTTGAGAAGGAAACTGCTGCCCGATTGCGGTAAAATCGTAACAGCTTATTGTGTCACGGTTTTGCTGAAAGGTAAGTACAGCTTTTTGTTTTTTTAGTGATTTATATTTTCAACTATAACGGGACATTTGCATGTGGGTCATTATTGTAGTAAAAATAGTATTTGCATGCTACGGTTTACATAGGAATGTCCCGTTGTTGCTGAAATGAACAATGTTTTTTGTTGGTTAATTTAATATGTTCCGTTACAGTTGATAATAAAAGTACAAAATGTTTTGTCTTTATGTTGGTTATCTCAAGTTAACACATTTTTCATGAAAAATAATACATTTTTACAACGAATACACTACAATGTTGCATTATAAATGATAAAAATGTTGTCTGATTACTTAATTTATTTTTCAGATGAAAGGACTAGCAAGATTGTAAATCTTGTCCCAGGAAATAATGAACATTCACTTATGTTAGAAAAATTAAAAGATCATACTGATTCTCGAATTACTAATGAATTAAACAATCAATTTATTTTCTAGCATAAATGAGGGAAAAAAGACCACTGAATAAAGAAAAATGAAATAAAAAAAATTACAAATCAGTTAAAAAATGCAGGACAGTCCTACGAATCGAAAGCATCACAAAAAAACTGTGCCGCCCCGTCAACTAAAAGAGAATCCTGCATTTTCAAGTGTCAATTTTTTTCCGAAGACTGTGAAATAGAGATTACTGGAATTTAGGAGAGATCAAGAAGGTCTCGAAACAAGTACCTGTGATTTGTTTTGCTAATATGTTTATTATTTGATTTAGGAAAAGTAATGGGTAATTTTAGAAGCGATTTTAACCAATACAGCATTAATCCTTATCCAATTATACATTTTTGATTTAATATATAGATCTATATGGCGCTTTACTAAATATTTTCGAAGATATTACAGATTTAGTATCAGGATTGCACCCGTGCGAATTCGGGGCGGGTCGTAATATTATAATTGCCAACGGTTGTGAGTAAAAGTAAAACAACAAATATTAATGTCTGGTTATAATTGTATAATTTTTTTTAAATATGTATATTACTTGTATTTCAGAGAAAGTTACACAATAACTTCGCAAAAATATCTTTCATTTTGTAAAACAAAATACAAAAATAAAAATATTTCTACTACAGTAACACGTCTTAATTAAAATTTCCCATACAATTAGCTTACTGAATTATCAATAAAACGTAACAATACGACATAACTTGTAAAGTTTTAGATTATTATTCTTTTTTTTTTTCAAGAAGAATGGTACTTACATATCTGTTTGTAACGCAATACTGCACACTTTTTACAAGAAAAACGCAACAAGAAGGGCCCTTTCTGGAATAAATAATCATAATAAATTTAATAATTGACTTTTTGTTCTGAATATAATTTGATTCAAAAAAACGAGAACGTTTTAATATGTTGTATTGAGCTGAATAGTCTAAGCATAATAATTAAAAAGTTACAGGAATTTTAAACTTTCAAATGCGTTTTCCCAACAATTGAGATTTTGACTTTGTCACGTTATAGAAGCAAATGAGCGATATGCCAAATAATGTATGCTCAATGCTCATATTTACACGGATACATAACAGCATTTCTTTATAGGGTAATGTGTTACATACCTATCTACAATTGATTAAGGTAAATACCTATTTACAATTATTTTAATTCATTAATTTCAATTAATTATAATAATCTACACATGATGAAACTTTAAATTTAATATTTACTTAATTTAGAGAGAAGGTAGGTACCAAAGGATATAAACAATAATTAACAACCAATCCACAGACCTAGTGAATTTTAACAGAAATGAGTCTTTAAAATTGGTCAAGCCATTTGAGATAAGTTGATTTAGGAAAGAAAATCTTTAAATTATGGCCATTTATTTAGCTGAAAGATATAGATTTGTTTAGAAAATAATCAAGCCACGTTTGTAGTATGTTTTTGTTTAAAACAATTTTTTCTTTGGCAAAAATGGCTTTGTTAAATATGTATTTGAATTGAGGTGTCCAACATCATATTTCCCAGCATAATTTGGTCACCCCGCCCGATTTTGATATTTGTAACTCCTCAATTTCTTTTGAATACCTACCTATAGAAAAATATGTAATTTTTTTTCGCCTCCACCATAACTGTAAATTATAACACGCGCCCAAATAATATTTACGACGAGTGTATAAAATATACCTGTATAACTTTCGATCGAGTCCACCGTAACTACATTACGCGAAGCAATATTCAGAACGAGATAAAAAATACCCCAAAAAGTCGCCAATAAATGTTTACGACACCGAAATAAGCAATACGTCGCATGAGTGGAAGCGATTTCATGGCACATTACACGCGCGTGGTGACTGACGAGATGCCACAAGACATGCTGTTGAGATCTTCTTGTTTTTAGTTTTAGTTGGTAAAAAAACAAAGACACGCTTATTAGATCTATTTCAGGCCACAGCTTTAATTAACTCGGCATAGTTGCAACACGGAAACGTTAGCGCGATGCTAAAATTCCGTTAAAATTGCCAGTTCATATTTTAATTATTAACATGTACTACCCTATTTTTTTTGCAAGGATCTTCGCAAAATTTTGTGGAAAATTCAATAACAGCAGAAAAAAAATATAATATTGAGCGTTTTTTAACGGAAATAATTTGGACTAGGTAGTAGGTACATATATGAAGAAAGTAAAAAAAGTACTGATATAAATTCTAATTATAATATACGTCATTACCATTTCGGTAAAGTTATTATTATCTTATGTGAAAATATTTGAATAATTAAGAAATCCCCGTTAGTGCATCTTTAATTCATTAAACAAACATTTAAAACGGTGTCAAAGAGTTATAAATTTTGTAGCCATGTTAATTAATTATGTATTTAATTATAATTTATATTACTTGTGATAAAAAACGTAAGCTTATTTCCAAAATTGTTCTTTAGGTAATCGGAAATTGTTATTAATATCCTTAGAAATTGAGTCAAAAATATTAAGTACGTAATATTAAATTATATATTAACATAAATTTTAGGTCTTTACCATACATACGTCTTTCCTAACTTTCTCTTGTTTCCATTGTTCTGATGTATGTATGTCTTGTGTAGGTTGATATTTATCGCCTACTGTTCATGCAAACTCCAAATACAATAATGTACCTATGGCAGGGAAGATGAAATGATCATTAAAATCAAAACGCATTATAAATCCTTTTTAAAAATAAACTGGCTAGTTGTGCTTCGCGGTTTTACCCACATTGCTCTGGGGCCATATTATACTATAACTGATTGGGAATAAGAGGTATTAATACGGCCCCTGCAGGAGCAGTAGGACCAATAGGAAATGGTCCTAGCCTGCCTTACTCGATAACATTGAAATAATTTTTCAAATCCGACCCCTGGTTCAAGAGGTTAATTGCGCCTTCAAGCAAATAAACAAACAACAGCTTTATCATAAAAAAAATAATAAAATAAGGATAAATATACAGTACAAACTCGAATGCACTGCCATGTGCTATTTGCGTCATTATCCAATTAGTATTGCAAACTAAGACTGTGAAGGTTCCATAACAATAATCACGTTAATTAAAAATATCTCGAGTAATATTAGATTATTATAGCCATATATGAAAAAAAAATCATAACTCATACCAGTGCATACGAGGAAGGAACCTATTAACCTTTGTCGCGGCCTTTACGCGCCTTCCCGTAGCGATATAGCTTTTATAACGTATTGTTAGAAAATATCGTATTTAGAAGTTCAGTGATCCATTGTGCGGTGACATTTTGCACTATAACTTTGTTATACTAGATCTTTTCAAGGCTTTTGTTTCGCTGAAGTTAAGACGCTCGCGGGTAGAGCACTTCTCGAACCAAATGGAATATTGGAAAAGCTTTAGGTAAGATGTATAAGTTGGATAAAATATTTGTTATTTTTTTTTTTTTCGTTTTATATAAATTGTGGGTAAAATTGCTACAATTTATCTTTACTTTACTTACTTCCAATTTTAATATAGATACTGGTTTAGCTGAAATACAACAATGAAAATAAATATGAAACAAAGTGTAGTAGGTAAACATGTAGATTATAGATATATAATATGTAAATCGTATGTACTTTAATTATGTACTTACATCCATCTCACAGAATTGTAAGCTATTCCATAAAATGGTTAATAATTTACAAACATTATGTTTGGGACATCTCTTCGAATACAAATGTTTTGCGAAATTTATTGTGTACGTTTTATCCTTGGTTATACAATGTACCTACTTACATAGTTAATCGATACAGAAGCCGTAATTCACGTAAATCACATACACGCGAATGTAAATCAGTTTATATACCTACATATAATGCCATTAATCTGTTTGTCTTTTTTCCCCTCTTTTCTAACAATATACATAATACAAATTAACACCTATTTCACACCCTTCAAAGTTGTATCCCATATCCTGCTGTAAGGTTTCTTCAATTTGTACATCAAGGTACGTATAAATAAGTTCAGTGGTTCTGGCGTAAAAAGTTATAAAACACGTAGGCATACGGCAGAATCAACGTTCATATTTTATTATAAGTATTCGTCGTTAAAACTATGTACTTACATTCCATACATGTGTGACATCCATACAATTCAATTTAGCATTTTGATTTCTTTTTTCGATTAAAATTCTCCGTAACTATACCAGGATTTGTTGTATACACTAATGGGTAATCGGCTCTTTTACGGAATACAAAAACACTTTCCTTTGGCTAAATATTCATTGTCGCTTTCGCCGTTAGGGAATACTTGAAAAGCTACGATTGTTCTCGATCGACGTTCGACTGAGCTATTGCGATACCAACTATGTTGCAACTGCAATAGTGAGTTGAACCATAGTATAAAGAGAAAAGTAAGTTATCTTTGAACAAAGGTACATCGCGCCGTTTGTATGTATGCGGAGCGCTTGGCCACGCCCCCCTGTTCATGTAAGTACGCAAGCTTGACGCACGCACACAACGACGCTCGCTTCCTTCTCATGGACCGTTCTCGTGAGGGCCGCGATGGGGCCGCGCTATTGCTGTGAGCTGTCGATGTTTGTTTATATAATTTAAAATATCAATGTGACAAGTGATAACCCTGCGTCTCGCGAGTTTAGGTACAGTGCGCGCCTAAACGCCGGAAGTCGGCCTACTTGTCTCTTTATACTATGGTAGAACTGTGGATGTTTCATGGTTAGTCGGCATGTGACGCTCTAAGAATGTGCACAATTTCCTATTGTGTTGTTGAATCTGGGGATTGTTCTTGTATTGAAATAGAACGGAACTTGCCTTTATAGGGACGTGTTTAGAGAATTATTGTGTTAACGTATGCTGGCTGTAAACGGTTAATAGATAAATAGAATTAAAATCAATCATGAGATTATTTTGCACTTATAAAATCCACAAAACTCTGTTTTGTACCGCAAAGAAAACGTGTCTATATAATAAAAGATAATCAATATAAAAACATCTGTCTGGACCCTTTCTTATTCGTAACAAATGATTTGTTTTAAACACCTATCAGATCATAACAAATGCCATATCTTTCACCACTTCATTCACATTTCTCATCTATTTTGATCAATAAAAAAGGACACGCTGTAACTGAATACATCGTGTTCCCTTCAGATGATATAAATCGTCAGGCGCGGCTTGTAGACAGGAGTACGTATGTTGGGAATGCGGAGCCACGGATATAATTAGCCGTGTCCTGTAAAGCATGAGCTCTAGCCGTGTTCCTGGAACGATGAGACTAGGAATGAGATCGGCAATCGATGCCATCTTACTTCCTGGAGATGCTTAGAAGGATTGTTGGTAATACTGTTAAAGGAATCTTGTAAATATGTATGTTAATTATTTATGACCAGCTTTCTGTTAGGGACTTGGTATGGTGGTTTAGCTGTAAACTAACGGAATTTCAAACTACCGCACTTCCCCTTTTTACCCCTTAAGGATTATCTTCCATAAATACTTTCTTTGTGCACGACTACTATAAAAGGAAACACGATAAAAACTTACATAATAACATAGTTTACACAATTTTAAAGTAATACTGGTAATAACCAGCACAATAAACATACATTCATACTATTGTTATAAATACGTTTATTTGCAAGAGCGTGAACTGCAGTGGTCAATACTGTATTGTGTATTATGAATCGAGTCACGTGCATTGTGCCTTTATCGAACATCTCGGCTACTTTCCCACGTCAGTCAAGTGAGAAGTTACATTTAAATAATATGAAATATGAAACGAACAAATAGGAAAATACTAGCTTTTCGCTCGTGACTTCGCTCGCATGCACCTTCTTGTCATCATGTCTCGTCTGGGGACACGGCTGGAGCCGTAGATAATAATATTTCTGTCCCCTATTTCCTCATGTTTTGGTTTCTCTACAAATTTTTTTTCCCCAAATGTTAAGAATGTCTCTGTCCGAAATTACATCATAATATATGGCTTAGCAATTTTGTATTTTTTTTTTGTTTAACTTTGAACGTAACAGACTGGCTTTTTTCGCCTGTTATAATCTTGTATGATATTAAATGCTAATAATGATAGCGTACAGATCGATGAAAGGTGAAAATCCTTTGGGGTAACGCTCTGACGTGGATCAATTTATTCGAATCCCAGGGAATGCATCCACTCATCCAGACAGATGTCATTAAACTTATATTATATTGCCGCTTGTCCCGACTTCGCACGGGTTGATTTTTGTAATATAAGGAAACAATTAAGCACATTTAAATCAGTTAATAAGTAACATTCAAATCGTAAATATATCTCTAGCTAGTATGAGGACGTACAACAAAAAGGCTATTAATCGTAATGTCTAATGAGAGTTAATAGTAATTATACTCAGACGTAACACCCATCTATTCATCTCCGATAAGTTTCCGTCGGCTCCGAAAAAGTTGCTAAGTTATATCACCTCTGTTTTGCTTACAGCGAAAGTAAAGCATCTTCCTAATTACATAAACAGCTCCCGTACCATGTCTTAAAGCAATATTATTTCCAGTGTGGGAAAGTGATGGCGCTATACGACCTATACAATGAAAGAAAGAAATTAAAAAAGATTTATTGCCAACAAAAACTTAGACTATCTAAACTTAAAAAGTAAACACGTATTAATTAGGCAATCGGAACAGACTCAGCCATGCTGTGGGCTAACACCCGAACAGCGCTACAATATAGATTTATCATTTTGCACACTGGAAACAATACTGCTATAATCATGGTAGTATTAATACTTGTATATTGTATATTATATAGTTTCCTTGATAGTGGGGATGCGCACGCGCTAGATGCTGCATCCGCGATTTTAATTGCTCCACATTGAGTCGTTGCACTTGCAATTATTGTTCTTGGTGAAAGTTGATATATTATTTACCTTTGATAATGAGGAAATACAACACGTGTTTTGTGTATGTTGCCGTATATTGTTTTTATTTTAATAAAGATTTGGAATTCCACTCACTAGCTGAAATCCCTTTAGTAGTTTTTTCGTGAAAGATTAACGAATATACATACATCTATCCTCACAAACTTTATTTTAGTAATTACTAGGATAATAATAATTATTGTTATAAGTAATAATAGATATTTTATTTAATTGCGTTATTCGTTTCGGATTAAAGATATTTGAAGCGTGAACTAGATATTAATTGGTTTGAAAGCCTTACGATAATAATTATAAAATAAATTACCTATTTATCATTTGACGATGAAAGAATTTAAAAGTTCATTAAAGTTTAAACGCGGTTGTACATAAATTTAATTTATGCGCGAACAGCAATTGAAAAAGTATTGATCGAACTGAGTGTATTTATACGGCTTAAAAGTTAACCATTCAATTTAAAATGTATTAACAGATAATCCCACGAAATAATTTCTGAACTAGCAGCGTCTGATTCAGAAATCCTATTATATTGTTACTTCGGCTCAATGCTCTTGTATGCACGATTATGTATAATACTTTAAATTAAGCTCAAATACAAAGAAAACTACACAATTTTTTACGTAGAAAAATACTATAGTAATGTTTTTCTGTATAAATAGACAATAGACATTTTTACGTAGTCGAGATTCTTATCTGTAGAGGTTGAATTGAGAATAGTTTTTAATAGTTTATATAAATGAGAATGTTTTGTATTTTCTAAAGTTTTAAAAGCTTGGAAATTTTCTAAATGGTACCTCTTTATTAGAATATGTATGTATTCTGTATATAATGCAATTTTCTACTGAAGTATGCTTCCCATAAATACATCTTTGTTCAAATTGTTATAAGTAAGAAAGTGTAGATGACTTGGTAGCACTCCGGGAATGGCACGTCTAAATGTGGTTAATCAGCCACTTTATTTCAGTCTCTTTTTCGCTCACGATAATTGAATCAAGCCATCTTGCTTTGGCGTCTAATCATGTGTGCGTTAGTGTGCCGTTTTTGACAATCGAATGTAAGTGCACCTCTACACCTTTTTACTTATAATCTATACTTAATAAATACTTAATATTATAAAGCTGAAGAGTTTATTTGTTTGAACGCGCTAATCTCAGGAACTACTGGTCCGATTTGAAAAATTATATCGGTGTTAGATAGCCCATTTATCGAGGAAGGCTATAGGCTATAATCATCACGCTAAGACCAACATTAGCATAGCAATGCGGGTGAAACCGCGGAGCACAGCTAGTATCATAACCCTAACTCGTAAATAATACTGTAATGTTGCGCTATAAAAAAAATAACAAAAAGCGTTAAACGTGTTTATATTATGTTCTAGAGTAAATAATGAAAAGAAGCGATTCTCATCCGAACTTTCACCCATTCAGATAACAATGTCCATTTATGTTCTTAACCGAAACGAGGCGAACGTGAGAGTAATCATCTGTGTCATCTAATATTTGGGTGTTGTGATGCTGTAGGAAAGTGCTCTATACCATATATTGAAGTAGGAATGTTGAATCAATTAAATCGCAAATGCCAACAATAAATATGTAGTCAAAGTTGGATTGCTAAGTATTCCTGACGAATCTGTTTCTTTAACAAAATCGTTAATATTACTTGATCATCAATTACTGAAAAAATGTAAATAATGTCTTATAGGTTTATTCTGTTAAACTTAAACAAAGTATAGCTTAGCATAACAATATATTATTTCACACTAGGTTTTATGCTAGGTAGTAAACGTTTTATTAGCCGTTATTTAGTTTTATCTTACGCGAGACACAAAAACAGTATAACGTTATGTAACAAATGATTACTGCCATATAAGTTATTGAACCGATTACATACAGCACTAGTAGTTACACACACAATGGGTTCTTTACGAAATTGCTACTGTGGGAAGTTTTCTATCGACACAAGAAATACCTATAGATTTTCTTATCTCAAGTGAAGTAACAGTTAGTTATATCTAAGGTATAATTCGTTGCGTGTTTCGACGGTAGTATTGACGATTACGTCGGTGGTTTGCGAAAAAATAGGTATTACGGGGTATTGTAATTTCACTAGGAAGGCACTATATTTCATACTAGCTGCGCTTGGCGGTTTCACCCGCGTGGCTCCGCTCCTGTTGGTCTTAGCGAGATGACATATAGCCTATAGCCTTCCTCGATAAATAGGCTATCTAAAACCGAATGAATTTTTCAAATCGTACCAGTAGTTCCCGAGATTAGCGCGTTCAAACAAATAAACTCTTCAGCTTTAAAATATTAAGTATAGATTAGTATAGATAAATCATGGGTTGTTAAAGGTTATGCTTTTTATATGAGGATGCCTTTTATGAATTTAACAGAACAGTAATTAGAGATACTGTAGGATATTTGTCCGTGAAACGATCACAGCGTGAACATGTGCATCGAATGGGAGAGGTCGTGCTGTGCGATCTTGGTTCCTTACATGATTTGATGTTGTTTATGTACAGATTCCAACATGATTTCAACTCGAAAGATACAGCAAAAAATCTCGTAGCAATTCTGATAGGTATTTACTAGCATTTTAGGTATATATGTACTAGCATACTTACGTTTAAATTTATACACATTCCAAAAAATAATTTTTTAGTAATGTCTTTTCTTAGTAGGTAAGTACATTTATAATATCATTTAGGGGTAATATTTCATATGAGGTTCTAAAAGTTACATTGAATCCACGATAAACCTTTTTATGACGAGCTATAAAGAAATTACATTCGCATATACAGCATGAACAAGATCAAATGTTTCTACGCACATAGTACCTAGGTCTGGTACATAGTTAACCAGCTCATTTGTGAACCGCATGTGGGTCAGTCGACTGTAACCGATAGTCATTTGTTACTGTATCAACGCACGACAAATGTAACAATATAACTGGACCATTGGGAAAAGGTTTTGTAATTGAAACTATGTATATGAGAAAATTGGAAAATTTACCGCGTGGTTCGTTTTACTGGGGTTTTAGTTTCACTTGTGTGTTGGTCCTAAAGGAAGTACAAATATTCTCTGTAAATTAGTACCTATAAATTATCTATCTCATAGTATTCACTATTATTCTCAAGACAACTGCCTTCCGGCATAAGTACTATTAACTCCTAGCTTCACTTTTATTCGCTTACTATACCGTATACGTATAACGTACGATTTTCGCACGCTTAGTGGAACAGTAACCGTCTCATTAATTATTGAAGTTATTTTAACTTTTACTATTATAAACACGTTATGTTAAATTTTGTGAAATATCTAAGATTTAAATCCATTTTTTATTCTTGTTTAAAAATAGATGTCACAAAGCAAGTTCTTTAAGACATCTGTTTGTGATTGCTGTGCATTAGAGATACGGAATTATTTTTTCATTTTACGATGAAAATGTAAAGAATGTTTACAAACTTTCAGACCCAGTCTGTACAGCACTCAAGGGACATTCTTGATCTCGACTTTACTTGCTTCAAATACTTTTGCAACTCCGTGACCTATTCGATGAGAAATTACATTATGTCTTTTAATTGTATACTTGAAAGGCTAACATATGACCTTAAGACCATGTGGTGCAATGGATAATCACTGGCCTAGGCATTACCTCGATTACGCACTTACGTGACTTTGACATTACTGGGGCAAGTGATTTGCGCTGTTTTAATTATTTTGTAGTAAGAAGTAGAGTACGTAATGTAGTGCCACAGATTACTAAATAGTTACTATGTAATTAGTACCAAGTATGCGGGTTCAACTGTACGTTAATATTTGTGTTTTGTAAAGTAAGGCTTGCAAATTGACTGATTCTCGAATGAAAGCATTAAGCCCAAACTGAACTACTTGTTTGATTGCATTGTGTTTAATAATTATTTATAGAATTGTTTTACTACATGGAAATAATAGTTTTTATCGTTAATTTGGATGCTATGGATATGTATATGGATGCTTGGTGTATTTTAATTGCTAATATTAAAATAAAATCTGGTTTTCCACAGTAATGAAGTGGAAAATATGATTGCAAGTTGCATCTATAGTCTATACTCTATACCTTTAGTATATATCCCGGCCTCGCTCGCTTCCCAACCGGACACTCATCTGACACCCGGCGACACACAAACATGACACACTTAGTTGAATCATTATTGACTACTTATAATGGAATGCAAGTTCTGATGCTGCTTTCTTGTTAGTGCTATTTTTTATAATGACGCTTTGAACCCTCCACGTGTGCTTTTATTTCTAATGGCCATAACCAATTAGGCTATATTATTAAGTATTAATTTATGATTATCTTGTCCAATTATTTATACTTACAGTAAGTACGATAAACGTGGCTATAGATGTCTAAAAATGGAAAATTTGCAAAAAGCTCGAACACGAAAATTAATTGAGGCATGAATATTTCATAGCATTGAACAACGGCTATATCAAACAATCTTGATACTGGACCACTGCCATTGTAACAAAGGCCATTGAAGAGGTTCCATATTAATCTCGACCCTGTTTGAAAGAGGAGAGCCATTTCATGAAAAATGCGGTGCGGTATGCGACTACGGCGTGTTCCAGCGCTTCGAAATTCGAATATTCTTTTAGCATTCGTAGCTCCGCGGCCCTCGCTGTGGCTGCAGCATGCAGTATCGTTTAGACCTACTTAGCGGACGGACGTGTTCGCTAACGAGTGCCAAATAAATATACATAATATTGATATAAACATTAAACTTTAAAATAACTGTATATTACAGTATTTGAACACAGTGACGTTTTTGCTTGTTTAACGTGCTACTTGTGCCATTGAATCTGTGTACACGGGATTGTGCAGCGTGTAAGTAAATTAAACTTTTGACACTTATTATTTTGATTTCGATAAGATATTTATTGGTAAGTTTTCCATTAACCGGTTCGAAAGCAAGGCTTTGTTAGTGAAACTCGTAAAGCTAAATAATTGCAGTGCAAAAGTTCGTGTTGGCAGAACATAAATATAGAGAGATGTAATGAATGTAATAATGGAATTAATACCATAGTAAAATACGAATGGATATATTATTTTATCGATATACCTATCGATAATCTTATGTTTTTATAACACTTTGTTAAAAAAAAAGTAATAACCATAATTTTGAAATCGACATTTGGTAAACGTTTAATAGGACACAATAATATGAATTACTTCCTCTTAAGTATTCTTATTACCACGTGAACGAAATATTTCCTCGTTAATTTGTCACCGGTATCGGTATTACAAAGTGATTGTTATCACGCGTTTAGTAGCCTTTAAATAATTTAAGAAACACCTTTAATTTAGCACTTCAATACCTGATTAGTTCCTTATTATCGATTCCAAATAATTTACAAGATTGACGTTATACGCGATTAAACACGCTGTACGTAATAATTAATTCAATATAAACCAGATTTTGCGAGTCAACAAGTTTGCTGAGCTGGTTGTTAAATTTAGTTTAATTTGCACACTTATTTTCGCTTGTTAATATTGACTTCAATTAGTGGATTAATCATTTAAATGTTTGGCTATATCGAAATTACTATAAGCATTTCTATTTTTATATTATCCTACGACGTACATGTATTGATCGCTGTGTCGTGTATAGTGTTATAGAAAAGGTCTACATTTCAATGCCCAGTGGACGAATTTACTCACCTGGTTCAGAACATGGACATGGTCGAGGAGCATATGAAAGGTCAAATGTAATTAAACTGTGTTTTTTGTTTTCGTTCGCGTTGGAATGATTTATTTATCGTACTATTGCCATTTCCCTTGCAATTTCAACCTCAAGTTCCACGATAAAAACCAGCTTATGGGTAATGTAAAATTCAAAACATCTCTCCCTAAAATTTGTAACTTCCTCATTTAATAATTATTCTTGGAAATTCTTAGTAGGTACGTTAAATTATAATTTTATAGCATCCCAAAACATACGTAACCCTATTCCAGATGGTAGACGAAAAGAAGTATATATTTCAAAAGTTGGAACTAATGATTGTTATCACGAGTGAGAATTGATTTATATTTACTATCGCGCACGTGCAATATAACATCTTAACGATCAGTTAGTAAATAAACACTTGCATCTCAAAACGCTTACCGTCCGCGGTCATTGAACCCGTTCAGTCCATTTTAGACTGCGACCTTTTGTTGTTAAATTTCTTATCTATAGATTTACCGTACGCTTATAAATGTATTACATATTGTTTGATTCGTTTTTCTATCGAATACAAAAGGCTCGAAAGAACCTTTGTGATCTTTTTTTGAACCCGTCAGGTATAACTTTTTTGCCAGGCTCAATTTGGCAACGAATCGCATTTTCAATATTATATTACTGTATTATTTCATCCGAAATTATACTCAATCTATAAAAGTTACTCCTATGTAAACCTCGTGTTAACCTCATTTCCAAATTCTTTACAAAATTCGTCAAAAGGATGAATGGACTATGAATACGGCTTGCCTCATTTCTTCAGCGTCGCTGAGCTGAGTCTATCATGAATAATCAAACTATGTTCAGCCGTGACAGTCAACATGAACAGAATACGTTTAATCCAATGAATTCATGATTATTTAAAAATAATCATCAGCCACACATGACGTAATTTCCTATAGCAATACACAGGAAGCAAAGCAGAATTCTAATCTCTTGCTACACGTTTCAAAGGACATTATCCTGCTCAAATCCCGCCACTAGCGCTGTTTGTTAGAGCTATTTTCTTCATAATACCCTCAAAACATTAGATTTCATTGGCACGAAATGTAAGTTGGTTATAGATTTAGTGAATATCAAGTTTGAAATGGCAATTGCTCTACAGTCTACATTGTTAGTGTTCCGGCGCGGAAAATTATTATTTGACTTTACAGCAGTTCTCTGAACGCTTCCAGTTAATTTCCTGTGCTGCTGTTTTTCCGCCTTACGTGGCCTATTTTCTATTGACACGTGCTTTGTCTTTGACGTTTTGCGCGGTCATTCAAAAGGCAACTTTTGGGCATAGGTTAATTATTATGTCACGTAGTAAACGTATTACAATTTATCAGCAATAGTAACAACAGCCATTCTAACTTATTATAACTTATACACACACACACACTCAGAAAATTTAAAAATGCATACCTATTTGTTTAAATATTTTCTATGTTATGCATATTGCTTATGCTCGCAATAATTATACCGCAGATTCCATGTATTTTTCCGTGTATTTTTAATAACAGTTCTTTTATTAATGGAACAAAAATTTGCTTTTAAACGCGACACGACATTCGACCTACTTATTTAACGGAATTTTAATATTCGAGTTTCAAAATAGTCATATCAATCTCGGGTGCTATGATGAATGCAATCTTCTGAGTTTCCACTGGACTTCTGCCAATGCAAAGACCAGACTTTAATTCGTAAATTCCCGTTTAGTTTGTAAGTTCTAGTTATTTAACATGGAGTTCATGTGTTTTTGCTTATTTAAACAGAGATATTTCGGGCTCGCATCTTGTTTTACATTCACATGGACATGTTTATCGTCTAGAAATACGAGGCAGGGGCGCAGTACAGATACGATAAAGATCTAAACAAATATTGGGGTGTGTTGTTTGAATATTTATTGCTGGGTATTTTTGACTTGACAGAATCGAATTGCAAAAGATTGATCAATGATAAAGTGTAGGCTTTGCCCAGCAGCACAAACTGATTAGACTTTATTAAAAAAAGTAAATCAATTTGAAAACGGTCCCAAAATTATTTGAGAAAAAAAATGGAGTTCAAGCAATTAGTTCAATGCTATTGACAGGAAATTCTTATACTAGACTTAAATATATTCATCAGTTCCTATATGAAGTTGTCGATTGGAATCTCCAACAGGCGGCACACATGTTATTCGAATACCACATCTGATAGAGCCATTGAAAGTTTTTTGTAAAGAATGCTAACTTTCGAATGGTAAACATTTCAGACACTTATGTTCATACTTCATATGGACTGGTATTGTTAGGCGCCGGATTGTCGCGGCCGAGCCACTACTGCGATTTCCCCCACCCTTACTTGCTTATGTAACTTCACGTCCTTGTAGATTTGCAATTATTATATAAAAATGTACTTAACTCGCTAATCAGGTTGTTTGAGCAGTAGAACTAAATTCGACGTCGAGAGTCGTTAAGGATAAGTGGCTCTGGAGTTTGTGCGCTTCGACTTTCAAGTTTACTTTAAAGTTTTTTTGTATTTATTAGGTACAAAGGGCATTTATACAAGATCTTGTAAATCTACATAATTGACTATTCCCGGATGTGATTAATTTACGTCCTCTACATCTATTATATAAAATCGTAACGACCACCTATCTAAGTGACGGCTCTTATGCAATACTTTAAACAGGCTGAAACTGCAAGCAATTTACTATAAAAAGACTTTTGCAAAAAATTACCAATGGCTCTTTAATGATGGATGAAACCGGATGCAGTGAATGGGGATCATTTTGAGTTTGTGCTATTGACTAAGCTTTGCAATTTAATTTATTTGGACCATTCTTTTGATATATTAATAATTTTTAAATTAGTTTCACGTCTGCCATATCGATAATAGCTTATTTTGCCTTTTCATTGAGAAATCAGCGGATAATTGGAGAAAGTTTGTCCGTGAGATTAACTGTAAATTATAATGACAGTAAATTAATGAAGACGGTTGGTAAAATCGAAAAATATAATCAAAATATGTGCAATCGTGAAGAATAATTACGCAGGCGACACTCAGCAGACGGTATGATGCAAAACAATCGAGGTGCAATGAACCTAAAGGAAGGGCCTTGCCATAATCGATTTGCTAGCAACACCATATCGAACGGCTCTATGAATCATGCCGGCACCACATGCGTTGAGATACACGCGGTTATACCTAAGTTTAATGTTTAGTATATTTATATAACTTGGTATAAACAGTCAAAATAGAATTGCTTCTAAAATGCATCTACTTTTAATTCCAACTATTGTTGCTTGTGAGGTGATTGTAAATTTCCAATTTGTGCGTGCATTTCTCAATGGTTAAATTAATACGTGACATCATAATATAATCAAAGATTACTCATACTTGTAGTACGGGCTTAGATTATGTATCGGTTGATTTGCATATCGGCGTTATGCAATCGGGTCCCGTTGTTTCTAATAATGTGATCGCCTTTTGAGTGTTTATTATCCTACGTTGACAGCGTAATAAGGTAACGGTTGTAAATGCGACAATTCCTTAACGAATATCATTTCAAAGATTCTATTGCATAGTATATTCGTTACAAAATAAAGGAAAGAAGAAGAAAATTGTCGCTGTCTTGCAATTACAGAATATTCTTTTGTAAAACCGTCGGGCTATAATATCGACGTCTTGAAATCAAGGAAGAGCCGAGTGCTCTCGATCGTTGGATTGTTTAAAATAAGTAAAGATCTACTACTTCTGAAATGTTTTAAAGGTTTATAAACAAAATCTTATTTGTATTTAATCCGGTAATGACGACATTTTATTAATTTTATTATATTTTTGAGTTAGTAAATTTTTCTAGATCTAACCTTGTCCAGCTTCCGTCTGTTGTTCTATTTTTGTACTATCAACAACAATTTAAACATTACTAAAAGGAGGTAGTTCCGAAAAACATTGTATGTAATCAAGCTTCATCCTTCTCATCGTTTATGGTATAGCTGTATCTGAGTTTACACACGTGCGATGCGTGCTTTAAACACAGCTGACGTCTGTTTGACTTGCCGGGTTTTATTTCCTTTACCACCTATACGGTGGATAGAATAACGGTTCTCAGTTGATGTTACGGGTTATCTTTGAACGAAGTTCATTAAGTCATGATACTAATGGGTCCTTAGGTTTTATACTGCAATGAAATCGTTATATTGCTTTATTGTGGTGGTAAAGTGCGAGTAACGATTGCTTTATGTTTTTATAAGAGATCGTTGTAAATATTATTGTCTATAAAGCCCCCGGGGACTAATTGCTCACTCAACCATTTCCCCCTTCTAAGAAACCCTTTATCTGTATTTTAGCAAATATCAGGTCTGAGAAATGCATTGTTTCTGTATTTTAATACAATAAAGATATGTATAATAATAATTATCGATTTTAAGAAGTTGTGTGTTACAAGCTGCTTATACCAGATGAAAGGTGAGACGTTAGACGAATTTAGACAGGAGATTCTACTCATGAAACTGAACAACTTTTGTTCTACAACTTTGCTGAATTCGTAAAAAACAAAATTGGACTCTGTAAGGAAACTTCGCTAATCAGCTGACCGATTTCCATACAAAGTCCAAATTTTTTTCTACGAATTCAGCAAAGTTGTAGAACAAAAGTGTTTCAGTTTCATGAGAAGAAGCTCCTGTCAAAATGCGTCTGACGTCTTACCAGTCACCCTGTATCTATAATATAAAAATGAATCGCAAAATGTGTTGGTAAGCGCATAACTCGAGAACGGCTGAACCGATTTCGATAATTCTTTTTTTATTATATTCCTTGAAGTACGAGGATAGTTTTTATGTAGAGAAAACGTAAATATGTACCACGGGCGAAGCCGGGGAGGACCGCTAGTATAATATATAAGTTGCCCGTTGAATAGTGGTGACCGCACAAGCTTATCTTTTACCTTGTACATACGAGTAATTACGGAACTTATGACTTCATCTTAATACTATTATAAAGGCGAAAGTTTGTTTGGATGTATGGATGTATAGATGTATGGATGTATGGATGTATGGATGTTTGTTACTCTTTCACGTAAAAACTACTGAACCGATTACAATGAAATTTAGCACACATATAGAGGGTAAATTGGATTAACACATAAGATAGGTTTTATCCCGGAAATCCCACGGGAACGGGAACTATGCGGGTTTTCCTTTTAAAACGCGGGCGAAGCCGCGGGCGGAAATCTAGTACTGCTTATAATTTGATAAGCTTACATTATAATAATAAGCAATTAATTTCATATAGTTACATTAGTGTAATATTTAAGTCTTTAACGTTTAAAAATATTTTAACATTGCTTAATTGCCGTAATATGGTCACTTTAAAATCCTTGATATTTATTAAAGTTTATTTAATAATCATGTGGCGATTAAATTTTTTTACATAGACATAAATTTTATTTTGGATATAATAAAAAAGCAAGAAATTATATAAAATCATCTAATAGGTACTCGTATTTGGTATACTTTTGTTAAAATGACGTCTACTAAATGAAAAACATCCTCAATTTTATTAGATTTATATGCCCTTTATTTTCTCTTTGATATAGTCCACACGACGCGACGCTAGCAACAAGCATGCTTATTGCTTACATCTATTATATAATTTTACTATCGACACCCCAACGCTTCCTCATGTGTGATAATAAAACACTACTACATACACTACATGTGTATGTGCATTTGTGTGCTATACGTGTGTGTGTGTGTGTGTGTGTGTGTGTGCGTGTGCGCAAAGTTTGCGTGTGGTCGAGACTCGCAATGGTGGTCGCCCAATATCAGCGGATGACTGAAGAATTATTCTATTTATAATTAGACCGTTAATTTTAAACGTTATAACGTTTATATGAGGCGTTTGAATTATATTATCTTTAACGGATCTTTTATAGAAGCTATAAACACCATTCAGACTAGAATTATTTCGTTTCCGTTTAAAAAAGAAGGTTTTAGTTTTCATTACTTTTCTAATATAATATGAAGATTATAATCAGAATACTGATAGCAAAAATCAGCGTATCAGAATATCTAAAAGTAGATAGACACTTACTACAATAGGGGTTTTAACTCTATTGTTGAGACTGTAGCCTCATTCAGATCTCTTGAAAGGATTTTGTAACATTATCTTTGAAAGCAGACACAGTATTCATAATACACGTGTTGAATGAGGCACCAGATTCCACGATTCCACCTGCAAACACATCTCATTTATTCATCGTTCCTGAGAACTTATTTAACTATTAATTGTTCTAGATGTCCAGTTATTTATTAGTCAAATTCTGCATTTGGATATTTAGAAATCATATCAGAAATACGCTCCAAAGTTGTTATATTCCTGTCAGTTTGTCGTAAATGCGCTTGAGTAAACTGTCCACACCCCAATTTTTAGTTCATTAAGTAGGGAATTAAGATAGACGATGTGTTTATTTAGTTAACTTTATTTGTTTTTGAATAACCTATGGCAACACTCACACTAACACCTAAGAAATGATTTCCTGATGGCCCGATTTATGCAACGTGAATGATAAATAGCTTTGGCGATATTCCTTCCATCTAGTGTAAGTTTTGTTACGTGACTATTGATAGGACAGGTCTATACTGGTTTCGTATAGACTATAGGGTATACATAGTAACAAAAAGATATTCGAAAATCATGTAATCCGTACTGTATTTTAACTTCAGGCTATATAGACCGGGAGATACTGACACAAAATTTCGAGTCATTTGTAACAAGGATGGCGGTTCTACAGGGGTCTTAGTACGCAATGACAAAAAGAAAAATGATGGTGTGAACGCTGGTACCGGTGTCTTAGTCGCGTGGGCGTTTGTCGAACTCGTCGGTAAAATAGCGAAAGTCAAACGATTTGTAACACAAAAATTTTAGAATTTACCGATAGCCCATAAAAAAGTAGTAGGCGGTAGTGTCATGCCATACTTTTCCGGTGTGACTTACAGCCCGCCATACCGACGCGAATGTGTTGATTTAAATAAAACAATCATTCAACCATTTGTACCAGGCTAACTTTTGCACAGGTAACTATCGTCGTGCAGCCATTTACGAAAATCGCCATGCCATACTTTTCGGACGATTCCAAATGGTCGCCATACCGCCGAAAATCTGCAAAAAAAAATTATTTCGCCAAACTTTTTGTACCAGTATTGCATTTGGATTTTTGGAGAGTATTTGATAAAATGTGACCATTATTATATTTGCCATACTTCTAGTAGGGGGAAAAAGTGCTGTTATACTTGAAAATTTAATTTATTATTAATTTATATAAGTGAGGATTTCCAACACTTAGATCTTTGAAATTTTGTATTTATATTTGTTGATCCTCAAACTTACAGGAAAAATAAGTGCCATACTGTTACAAATCGTTTGACTTTCGCTATTTTCCGACGAGTTCGACTAACGCCCACGCGACTAAGCCGCCGGTACCAGCGTTCACGCCATCGTTTTTCTTTTTGTCATTGCGTACTAAGACCCCTGTAGAACCGCCATCCTGTTACAAATGACTCGAAATTTTGTGTCAGTATCTCCCGGTCTAATACTGAGAAACTTTAAAGAAAAATATTATGGGTTAGCGTGTCCTAAAAAGCAACCAAGGTAATCTTCACTAACTTCCGCTTTAAGCCGCATGATGTCTAGCAATTTGTTAAAATGGTTCTTGCAAATAAAGACGGCAACATCGCATTAGAGCAACGCAAAAAGGTGACAAACGACGCTCCCAAACGAGGCAGCATTAAGGAGCATTTAGCAAATGGTGTATTGTGCAATCTCGCAATTTAGCACCGTCCTCACAATAGCTACAAATGGTGTTTACTAGTTGAACCTGACCTTCACGAGGCTATCTACATTATCCTGTTAGGAGCCTAGGAATGCCGCGACCGGTTCCATTTGCCCATTAGCGGACATGGATGCTGTTATCGTTAATTAATCGCTACTGAATAATTTATTGGACATTATTGACGGGTACAATGGCCAATTTGTGAGTTTGGATCAAATTTAGTACGTAAAATTTGTTATTAAATTTTATGTTAATAGTGACCTCTTGCTAGACCTGCATGTTTTTCTTATCGGCAATATGAGCGCAGGAAAAATTGCTACTTAAAAATTACTGCTTACCTATTTCTGTAAGGTATAAATATCATAGTCATAGTTGAAAGCATTGGGAGTATGATATATGAATGCACGGCCTGAAAATCTCGTGTAACACTAATCACGACAAACTAGCTTGAGTGGGTAAATTATTAATTCTCTCATATTGAGCTATGCGGATATGCACACGATGTTTGCAGTTGAACGTTAAGTTTTAAAGCCGGCTTCAAAAGCGCTGGAGTGATATAGTGTGGGGCTGAAATCCGTAATAACGTCGTATTATAAGTATTCGGCTACGAAGGACTGTCGATTTTAATTCGCTTTGATGCACTTATTAATCTATTTAGTGACGGGTAATAATATTTCATAATAAATAATCTACTTATTAAGTCAATGGTACTTTTTTGTTTTCTTATAAACCTACTAAGTTCCATTGGAATCTTTGAATTAAACTAATTTTACACGCGAGTCGCAGACACGCATAAACGTCGGATAGGCGCGTATATCAATGGATTTAGGGCATGTTTTGATCTTTTTGGAAAGCCAAGGGAATTCCATTGGTTGCTCTCTGAGCTGTGTTTATACATAATATTATTTTACATTCCATAGGTGGAGAGCTAATGTAGCTCCGAGACAGGCATGGGAGGCACGCGACTGGGGACAGACGGGTTATAATTGGATCTTGTACCCTTTAATGTAAAATTGGTCTCAAATAGCGAA
This sequence comes from Colias eurytheme, assembly GCA_907164685.1. Taxonomy (NCBI): domain Eukaryota; kingdom Metazoa; phylum Arthropoda; class Insecta; order Lepidoptera; family Pieridae; genus Colias; species Colias eurytheme. The sequence goes on along the minus strand of CAJQZN010039541.1, from coordinate 3,303 downwards.
TATACCATCTTGGAATGTTAATTATCATTGATGTGAATCAACATAAATTATTTTAGAAAACATGAGGAATATTATAATAAGGAATTTTAAAATGACATTAATATTTCTTAATGTTTACACAGGGTATTGTTAAGCTATTTAGTTCAACTTTCCAAACGAAAATCATTATTGAAGTAGGTATAGAGTACACTCTCATTGCATATATTACAAGTTTGAGGTGTCTTTACATGCCTTTCACATGTGACATATTTTTGATGTTAAAAATTGCGTGGTTGCGCATTATTAACGTTACCAATATCTTGGTGTTATTTGCAATGATGTATTTTAATCTGCTTGATCCGAAAGATTGGCCTCTTGCAAGCTGGGGAAAATAAATTAGAAGAGAGGCTTATCCCTTTTTTGTATAAAGTTGTCGTTTTCACAAATAAAGTGCCTTTGGTGCAAATAACACTTTCCCTGTTAAATTAACTTCACGCTTGTCTCTTTTAAAGTTTGTATTGCGTATAAATCTTGTTATTCATGCGTATTAACGACGTGCATTTATTTGAAGTAACCTTGCCGCGTTGCAGTTGTTTACAAATAGCACAAACATATTTTTTTCTGATTTAACGCTAAAGCTCTATTGTCTAGGGCTGTCATTATGGTCACGGATGAATTCTACACATACCCGTGGCCCTGTCGCTGATGCGGCTTGACGGAACACAGTGGGGTTTTGGTCGGTAGGAATCCGACATAACCCACGGCCTCTTCCCCGGAGGCCGTGGGTATCTATGCAAGATTTCCCCACTAAAAAAAAAAAAAAAAGGGCTGTCATTATGAAAAAATATGACACAGAGCAAAGTATTGCACTTGCTCTTGAAACTGTCCTAATTCTGAATAATCATCGTACTTTAAATTAATATTATGCTCTTTATAACGAAGTATGTTAATTGTAGGCTAAATGCTTGAAGCAACAGCTGTTATAATTATTATGTTCAGTCATCGGCTACTTGGTATTTGAAAACAATTTTAATAACACCGGTATGCATTTTTGTCGACAAGATGATTACCATTTTTTATGGTCATAGGTTCTAATTGTATTAAATTATATGTCATTTTTTATATCTTCTATGAAAGTAATTCAGAACTATTTGAGGTTCACTAATAAATAGACTTCTCATTTTTAGTACTGATTAGAATCCATAAAAGTAAAACTATGAGAAAGCATCTTATAATGAAAAAGAAGAACATGCTGTCACTTTACCTAAAAGAAAACAAACCTTATGAATTGAGAACCTCCTACGCTTTTGGCAACATCAGTTACTAAGCTCCTACGGTTTACTGTTTGAGTAAAGCTTAGACTAAAGTCCCTGGAATATACCTCTATTCGGACAGGAATGATGTCATAAAAGATAAGAATGCAGGGGAGCTTAAAGCAGGTGTTCTTAATTAAAATGTCACGTTAATTCCACTATCGTTGAATTTATCTGAAGAATTATCAAACGTAACGTAATTTTTATGTCATAATATATTAAACATAAGAAAAGTTTCATTGTTAGGAGAGAAAATTGATTATGATAAGCCACCGTTAGTAGAGAAACTGTGGATTTAGGATTACAAGCGTTATTAATGTTTCGATTTGACAACTATTTGTGCAATATGTGTGCTATTAATACCTATACTATATGTCCATAAATTATTACTTTTGTAATAATGCAACTAAAAGCTAGGGTAAACCCGATATGCGTGGAGCAAGGACGATGGATACGCTTTATGCACTAAATATCTTATTGCAGTTACAGATCAAGAGACAGTGTGGTCGTTTGTAAGCCCAATGATAACAATCATAGAACTTCATACGTCTTACTGTATGGATTCGTGGAACAAAACTTAATTCGTATCCTTAATTTTAAGCTCTATAAAGATGAAGACTTTACAAATTAAATGTTACATCGTTGAATGTAATCTTAGGATTAAATTCCATTTACTCTAAACTCTTAATCTAAGCCTATTTTAGCATTTATCTCTGCTAAAACAAGAGCTCTCCGAAAATTGATAAGCCGCACCGCTGACTTTCAAACGGGTTGCAAGCGAAATCCGCTCTTTGTGCTGATGCGAAGTGAGCTATCTCTTTGACGATATTTTCAACATCAGAGATACAAGAGGAAACTAGATTGTGACCTTAGTCATAAAAAACCACTTTATAATTCGAATTAGTATATTAATGAACTAATTAAACAAATTAGTTCCAAATGAAACGATCAATATGATTTATCAAGAAATAAGTTTACAAATAATTGTCTGTCCCAGCTAAGCTAAAATCAATATTTTTAGTCTCGTCCTGTATATTTCATGTCTAGACAATTTTCTTCGTCATCCTTTTGTAAGCAGTAAGCTCTTTAGTCTTTAGTTTTGCATTCAATCTTGCAAATTCAATTGTAACTCGTACCTCGGTTAAATATGAAAATACGTGTCTAATTTGATGAATATTACAATTGCACGGGTGTCGCAATGTTATTGCAAACATGTATGCATATTGTTAGGGTTATAAAATATTTTGAAATACAAGAATTACATCACGCTGCAACGTGAACTAATGTAGTGTACAGCAGTTACAGTAAAACTTCACACGATAAAATCGCACTTATCGAGTGTTCAAGTGTCATGTCTGAATTAGTGGAGCAAGTGTTGAGGCATCGAACGGAGCAGGCGGTAACAGCTGTGAGTCACGAATGTTCTGTAAAATGTACCAAATTCACCAAACGCAATACCAAACATCAACTAATGCGTACATGTAAGCTTCCTATATGGAGCAGTTTGGTAGAGGTTAATGTGAAACGTGTGTGAATAGAAAACTATTTTTATTGAACTATCCGAATACTGTCCTAAAACGATTGCTTTAGAAGGGATTGAGTGCTTTAATGTTAAGTGTGAATGCTCGGTACGGTTTTAACATTTGAATTCCTTTCTTATTTAAGATGTGAGTAAAAGCATACAATTTAAATGTGTTATTTTATTTTTATAGTTGAGGTATTGGATAGACACACGGTATGTTATGTCAATAGTCACCTTAGCCTATTTCCTATGATTTATAGTTTATAGAAAAAGTTGTATGGCCTCTATGATCTATAAAAATATTATTATGATTGATCCATAACTGAGCCATATACAGGTGACCCTGTATATAGCAAGAAGTAAAGCAATCATAGTATCATTTGTAGAAGGTCGTCGATCGTCGTTTAAACAGCGGATATTATGCTAATATTTATAAACAACTGGGAAATCTAGAACGAACTTATATACAAAGTAACTAAATTATATGAC
>CAJQZN010039540.1:0-40270 GCA_907164685.1 Colias eurytheme | reverse complement strand
ACGGAGAGCTTAATTTTCACAAAAAGCTCTTATCGCATGGAGAGCTTTATTTTCACAAAAAGCTCTAATCGCACGGAGAGCTTAATTTTCACAAAAAGCTCTATTCGCACGGAAAGCCAAATTTTCACAAAAAGCTCTAATCGCACGGAGAGCTTAATTTTCACAAAAAACTAATCGCACGGAGAGCTTAATTTTCACAAAAAGCTCTAATAGCATGGAGAGTTTAATTTTCACAAAAAATTCGCACGGAAAGCTAAATTTTCACAAAAAAGCTCTAATCGCACGGAGAGCTTAATTGTCACAAAAAGCTCTAATCGCATGGAGAGCTTAATTTTCACAAAAAGCTCTAATCGCACGGAGGCTTAATTTTCAAAAAAGCTTTAATCGCACGGAGAGCTTAATTTTCATTAAAAGCTCTAATCGAACCGAAAGCTTAATTTTCACAAAAAGCTCTAATCGCACGGAGAGCTTAATTTTCACAAAAATCTCTAATCGCACGCAGAGCTTAATTTTCATTAAAGGCTCTTTTCGCACGGAGAGCTTAATTTTCATTAAAAGCTCTAATCGCACGGAAAGCTTAATATTCACTAATAAAAATAACTGCGTTAAAAACAACCGACTTCAAAAACGGAAAAGTAAGAAATAAAAAAGATTTGACATTATTATTTTCTACATATTATTTATATGTGCTATTTATTAAAAAGGTTTGATGTTGGTGCACGGGCTTAATAAGTGCTTAATGTTCGGCACCAAATTCAAACCTATTTAATAAATAGCACATCCATACTAATATTATAAATGCGAAAGTAACTCTGTCTGTCTGTCTGTTACTCAATCACGCCTTAACTACTGAACCAATTTGCATGAAATTTGGTATAGAGATATTTTGATACCCGAGAAAGGACATAGGCCACTTTAATTGCGAAATATGTACCACGAACGAAGCCGGGGCGGACCGCTAGTTTATTATACATACTGAATCACCAATCAGTGAATGAATGAAAATATAGTAAGAAATACCGAAGAAGCAAAAATTGAACGAGATGACATCTGCTAACCCGCACTTGGCCAGCGTGGTGGATTGTGGCCTTTACCCTCATAGGAGGCCCGTGTCCTAGCAGTGGGAACTTATATGGGCTGATTATGATGATTATATTATTATTATGTAAGGTCATAATTATTAATATAGATATGAAAATATTCAACTGCATAATTTTGCTCTCATGAAAATTTAAATTAGACGTAATATTTTATTGGAATATGGGTCAAAGTAAGAGCGTAAGAGTGGTTCGTGTGTACTTAATTATATCTAATAATATGTGGAGCCTAGTTAGTAATTATTATTTTATCTTAAACTAGTTTTCCACCCGCGGCTTCACCCGCTTTATCTAAAACCTAATAAATTATATAAAGAAACCTTCCTCTTAAATCACTATAGTGTTGATAAAACCACATCAAAATACGTTGCGTAGTTTTAAAGATTTAACCCTACAGTAGTCGCGTGGCGACATATAAATTATTTAATTTATAATGTATTTATTTACATTTGCAGGTAAAACAAAGTTATTTAGATAATAATTATGGACAAGAGACTGATTGAGGTTTGGTTGGCCGAAGACCATTGTCGTGATGATCTTGGTGGAGACTAGTCAAGTTCAGATAGTAAAGAAGACCATGTAGAGAAGCAGCAGTAGATGCCTATACTGGAGATAAATTGATACCGGAAATTATATCTCCCTATAATCGCACAAAAATGAAGTGGATCTGATTCATAAAAGTGTTCACTGTATTGTTAATCTCTCATATTGTTCACGTCCAGGAATTCAAGAAGATGGCTTGTAATCGTGTTCTATAATTATCTTATCTACCTCAGTGCCTTCAATGCGCTATGCATACATTCAGCAAATAAAAACTGAATCTATTCAACGTCATGATTTCCTCATGGACGGCGCTGGCTTGGATGACACACCTAATGGCGCATCCGCACATGTCATGCATGAAAATGAAAATGCCTTTTTTACCTGCGGCACGCGCGGCTCGTTTTCTCTGTCTCTTTGAATGCTTAAATCTTCAAAACTACGCAACAGATTTTGATGCAGTTTTTTTTAATAGATAGACTGATTCAAGAGGAAGGTTTTAGTATATAATTTATTAGGTTTTAGACAAAGCGGGCACTATGCAAGCGAAAGAATTTTTTACAACAGTTAATTAGTTTTGGACCTTATAATATGGTACGCCGTATACGACGAATATAGAATCGATAATAATGTTTGTAAAATAAACATTGTAAATTATAATATACTGTTTCAGTAAACGCCAAATTTAGCGAACGTAAAAGGGATTAATTATACGCCCTTGTTCAAATAATTCCGACCAAATTTTCTTAGTAAAACCATTTATCTTTTAACCAATCTCAATAACCAACGTGTTGAAAGTCCTAAATTATTTAAGTCCTAAGCCCCTTTGGTTAAAATAAGGTTAAAATTAACAGTTTGACGCATTACCTAGAAGTGAGATGAATATGATGAAGTCAAATAACGTTCAACACCTTTGATGTTATTATATTATTATTATAACAAAGCTCTTTGAAATATTTTAGATATTGTACTAGCTTTTGCTCGCGGCTCCACCCGAGTAGTATAAGGAAATTTCTAACAGGAATTGACGTTTGTAACCGATAAAAAGTAACGTATATTACTTAGTATATTACTCTTTAATTGCCTCTAGATACAATAATCACACCATTAATAAATCAGTTTCGACGTGACAGAAAGACAAACAATCAAATTCATACATTTACAAAATATAAGGATATAATATGTATGTATATAGACAAAAAGATTTGTGATCAAAAAGTGAAACAGTTGTGAATTGCATCTGCCCTATTACCCCACAAGGCTACTACTTTACTTTTGCAAAGCTATATAACGATTTAAATCAATAAATATTGTAAAACTATTGTAAAGAATAGGTACCTATTATATTATTTACACTCTAAAATAAGGGAAGTCCTTACCGATGCATGACTGAATGTTTTAACAGCTATGAACCAAAAAGTTACCTCGTAAAAAAGTAAAACAGTTTTATGATATATCTGTCCTTTTTACACAAACTTTGAACAACATTTTTTCCAACTAAAAGATAGTATCGAATGAGGAAATAGGAAAAGTATTTATCGACAAATATTTTCACTTGGGGCTGCAAATACTTTGATTCAATCGACCGTAAGCTTAGACCGTAAGTTGTTATTTTTCCGACTGAATATTTGGCCTTTGATTTACTGTTAAAAATCATTATAGAAATAAAAACCTAGTTAAATAATTTTAAATAGTTTAAAAAGTAATTTAGTTCTGAGTGTAGCATATTAAATTATAAAAATAGTTTTATAATAACACTAGCTTCCGCCCACGACTTTGTACGTGCATCCCCATTTTTCTCCGTTCCCGCAAGAATTTCGGGAAATCCTTTCTTAGCGGATGCCTACGTCCTAACATCTACCTGCATGCCAAATTTCAGCCCGATACGTCCAGTGGTTTGGGCTGTGCGTTGATAGATCACTATATCAGTCACCTTTGAGTTATACATATATACAGGGTGTCCCACTGTTGGTATACTAAGCTCAAAGGGGGTTATAGTTTTGCATACGCTGAGTACGTAAAAAATAATTAAAAAATTCCAGACGCATTTTTTTTTCAAATAGATGAATTCTTAAAACTCTATGTGTACACCCATAACAAGCGAGCCGCCCAACTTTGCCACCAGCACGTGAGCTATCGTTTAAGATTATGTTTTCATAGATAAAATGCTTATATTAGAGAAGCGGTATATGCCGGCTACGCGAAGCTAGAGAAGAAAACATGGATTTTTCAGGAAAAATTTAGCAAAAAATTTTGGACGTAATTTTTTTTTAAAGTATTTTTTACGTGATCAGTGTATGCAAAACTACAAGTTCCTTCGCGCTTAGTATACCAATAGTGGGACACCCTGTATAGATAAGAAAGAGTAATGAATAATAACTACGACTTTATTATTTCTGAAAACTTATTTGTTTGTAGAATATAATGGTATGTTATTCTCATAAAGAAAATTGTATTAAAGCTAGCTATAAATTATTTTCTTAACTACAAAACTAAGAAAAGTTAGAGTTACAATGTAAATATAATGAAAACATCATTATTTTATGTAGATACCTAATTTATCTCATATTATTATGATAGTAATAAACTTATTCCTAGCCTACTATTAACATTTATTAAAAGCTCAAAATAACATTTCTATATTTATTTCATTAAATAGTAACAGTAAACCCCAAAAACGTAAACATTCTAACGATAAATAATTTTCAATACTAATAATATTCACTAATAATATTCACTTAAATACCTACAAGATTAATTTCCATAGATCCTACTATTGTGATGTGATGTTTGTTACTCTTTCACGTAAATAATACTTAACCAATTACAATGAAATTTAGTATGTAGGTAGCTGAAGACCCAGATAAAGACATAAGCTACTTTTTTCCCGGAAATGCCACAGGAACGGGAACTATGCGGATTTTTCTTTGAAAACACGTGCGAGGCCGTGGGCGGAAATCTAGTGTATTATGAATAACGATCAAAACAGCTAATCAGCCAAGAGTAAAGCCCCAAAGGCTATATAACAATTAATGCTCAGAATCCAATAGAAGTTATATTTTCCGGCAAATTAGACAAAACCACTGGTTTGGATACACTTCAATATCCTAAAACATTAATTATTGAAACATAAACGTATTGTACTGAGTCACTATTAAGGTATATTAACATATAGGCAATAAGTTTAATAATAACACCGAACACGTAAAAGGTTTGATAAATACACAAAAATCAAATTTTAAACTTTAAATGACACTGAAAATACCTGCTTCTTATTTCATTTAGGTTGTGATGTTAACAGGAAATCATAGTAGCATGTTAATCAATAATTGTTATCTTTACTCATTTTATAAACAATTATTATGAACTAGCTGTGCCCCGCGGTTTTACCTGCATTGCTCCATGCCTATATATTATCGTGATGATCTATAAATGCACTTCTTCGATAAATGCACTATTTAACGGTGAAATAATTTTTCAAATCGGAATCGTTATTCCTTAGATTAGCGCGTTTATGCAAACAAAAAAACTCTTCAGTTTTATAATTCTCATGAAAGCTATATAGAGCACGCGCGTTTTCATTATTATTATAATAATATAATTGAAATTAAATTTGAAATATATAAAACATCAACCAATTTAAAGAAAACAACATAAAATTCCAGCACATTTTAACTGAAGCTGCCGTGAGTTAATAATATTCAAAAACAAGCGAAGAGTTCAATTAATATCATTTTTAATTGATATCCGAAAATCCAGTTCTGAGTATGATAATGCTTATCCGTATTAAAATACAAAAATGAGTTAATTAGTAAAGAATATTATCGCAAAAATTACGCTATTAATTTTATCGGAAACTTTAATGTTTGTAACAATAGACATAGACTTAGGCAAACATTTATTAACACAAAAACACACACAATAACTAACATAAAATACTGACAACACAGAACATTACAAATAAAGAAATAGGAAAACAATAAACACAAATGCGATTATTATAGTTAGGCTAAATAAAAAGTGATATGGCTGTGAAATGGTATGGTCTAGGTTCAGCAATACAATATACTTGGTGAAATAGAAAGCGATATTAGCGAGCGTCAGAGTGCTAACCTTACGCCGCGCTATGACGTTAAAATAAACTAAAATAAAAAACAACTTGACTGTTCCTGCGCACACGTGCACTTGCAGCTAACTTCCAAACCGCAATTAAGTTTGAATGAAACTCTAATTACTTTTGCTATTCGCTTTGTCAGAAAGAACTCAAATTTATCGCGCGTCAGAGCGTCCCTCGTCGCTCTGTTTGGCGGCATGTTACTGCGTAGCACACCACAATTCGGCGTCACAGCGCCGTGTCAGTTAAGCGCTCTGACGCGCGCTAAGTACGCGTTCTATCTGGCAAAGCTATTACTTGTTTAAGCATTTATTGTAGCTACTATATTTGTATGTCAACCGAGAGAAAGTTCAACAAATCAAATGAAGCATAAAGTCCAAATATTAGTTTAATTTTCCTATTATTTGACCATTTCCGCCCGGCCCTTTACAATTTGTGGTTTATTTATTTGTCAATTTTAATGTATAAATAAAAGTAATTGAAAATACTTTTTCAAAGTTCTGAAACATACATGTAAAATTTATATTGCGAATTCAATGATTCGCATTCCAATATGAAACTATTGCACGGAAAAGTTCCTGTTCAAAAATCGAGAGCTAAAATTGAACAGCAAAGTTAAATTGAATAAAGAGAAAAAATTATAGTAACTCCAATAGGATATATGCAAACATATATATTTTTTATACTACATTCTTATATAGTACCTACTAGCTTACCGCCCGCGGCTTCGCCCGCTTTGTCTAAAACCTAATAAATTATATACTAAAACCTTCCTCTTGAATCACTCTATCTATTAAAAAAAACCGCATCAAAATCCGTTGCGTAGTTTAAGATTTAAGCATACAAAGGGACATAGGGACAGAGAAAGCGACTTTGTTTTATACTATGTAGTGATGATGAAGCGTACACAGTAGATAAAACAATGGAACTCTATGACAAGCTTTGTAGAGTCCCTAATTGAATCGAAATACGTATCAAAATAGCGTGTTTTATTATATAATACGTAAGTTATTGACCCTGATAGACTTTCGACATAAGAAAATTATAATATGACATTAAAAATCAAAAAGCAAAAATAGAACTCTGATAGAGGCAAAATTTCATAATTTCAAATATGAAATTATTAAAATTTCATATTTTTATGATAATAATATTATTTCCATAATAGTGTTAGACCATACTTCCAAACGCTGAGTTCAGAACACAGTAAAAACTAACAAGTACTAAGCCATAGAAATCTCTATACTTGAAGGCCATTACCATAAAAAGCCTTAAGAAAATTATAAAATATTCATTCAAATTAAAACTAACAACTTACAAAACACAGCCAATCACGTCAAAGTTTACAACTAAACTAACAAACAATACATAATAACTAATTAACTACACGTCAACGAACTAAACCGATATAGATATGAAAAGTTGAAGAAAATGCAAGTGTAATATGATAGTGTAGGAAAGAAAATGGCGGGCTATTATATTACAGTGGATAAGTTATAATAAACTAGTATTAATTTGTCCGTCCGATTAACTTTCTTTCTTATAGTTTCTTGATATTATTATTATTATTGGGATCTAATTATTAGGTCTCTAGGCGTATCGTTAGATAAAGTTTTTATACGCATTTTATTGTAAGTAAATGAAAATAAAAATGTGTGCGTGTACTAGTGTACACACGTAAGAAGTGAAACTTCTTTATGACCTTATTTTTTTTTAATAATTTACTATATGCAACTTTACAGAAATACATCAAATCACGCGTGGTAGGGATAAGACAAAGATGGCGCGTAACGGAAAAATGTCACGCGTAACGAAAAAATGTTACACTAAATTTTTTTCCAACCCCGATAAAGAAGTTTCACTTCAAATATATTTATAAAAGTATGATTTACCGTATTCGATCGTCAAATATAATATTGAGGATAAGGCTTAAATTTATGATAATATTTCATCAAAAGTGTGAATTTTGTATATAAATAGCCGCCCCGGCTTCGCACGGGTGCAATGGCGGCCGGCCGGTACCGCCGCAAACGCTACGTCCCGCAATTTTTAAATCTGTAATATCTTCGAAAATATTCACTTAAATCATACGGTGTAAAGGGCCATATAGATCTATATTAAATGAACAATGTATTCAGTTATTTAATTGGTTAAGGGTTAATGCTGTATTGGTTAAAAAATAAATAACACAAGCGAACCCGCGGCACAAAATATAGCCACTAACGATTTCGAAATCATCCAGATCACATTATCTACGTTCCGCTGGCTGGCGTATCGATCCTAGATCATTTAAATAGCGAATCAGACGCCATCATTGACATTGATCTATCGAACACCGGCGCGTGCGCATATAATTATAATTGCATTATTTATGAATATATTTATTAGTTAATATTTAGTGTGTGAAGTGCAGTGAATTTAACGTAAGTTTATTTTTTTAATCATGCGGTAAAGTGATAAAGAGGATTTTCAAAAAAGTGGATTTCATAGGGATCTGTGAAATATAAAATGTCCTAAAGCTGATAATTTACAATTTTAAAGTTCGTGTTAAATAATAATTAAAAAGTCAAAGAATTCTAATCTAAATCTAATATTTCCTTGCTTTGTGATATTTGAATATTTTTTTTTAACAACTTTCTATAAAGAGATCAATTTATAATTATAAAACATGTATAAAACACTTAAATTCAAGAAGATTAACCCACTAAAAGCTTTATCCCTCCAAATGGGAATTTTGATCATTTTTCCAATATTTATTTTATAAGCCAAACTACTTCGTACAAGCTTCGAAGATTGGCTTTTTGTTTACATTCGAAACATTTCTATTGAGCTCCCCTTTTTCTAAACAGAGTCGTATGTTATCATGAAATATAGTTTCCTTTATTTTTCCTTCTCTTTCCGAACTTGCTATATTTTTTTTGCATATAACCTTTCATCTACATACACGGTAGAGTCATTAACATGTTCATGTTAATTATCATAATATTAGGACTTTAGTTTAAACTACTAGTTCCATCAAGAAACAACTACACAAATTTACATAACAATTTATAATTTTTTTCTAAAAACACCATTTTCTGAGATACTTCATCTGCTCAGAAAATTTTTACTTTTTCCATTTTTTACAATATTTTTCATTGATGCTTTACTTTTGAGTTGAAGCGAGATATTGCATAGCTTGTAACTTAATTCAATAAATGGTCCATCTAACGCACAAAACATTTTTTTTCATTACGAACCAGTAGGTAGTTCGTGAGATTATCTATTAAAGTTTTAAGCAAACAATCAATTCAACTATTTACATTATATTATTATATTAGTATAGATCTAGGCATTGCAGTGTTTAGACAGGTATGTCTCACCATCCATGTATGCATATAGTTACACATAGTATACCAACAACGGCATAAAAGTGAAGTCCCATGTCCCCTAGTTGGGTAAGGGGCATATGTATTATATACAACTGTTTCACTGATCGATTTGATTTAGGGACAAGTAGGTGATCAGCCTTCTGTGTCCTGTCAGACCAAGAAATTTTTTTTTCTTCTCCACCGGGAATCGAACCCAGGACTCCTCGGTTCTACGCTCACGCGTTAACCACTGTACCAAGGCGGTCAACACAACAACGGCATACCTTGTATATATTTTTTGTAGTGCTTATAATATTATGTTCTATCTTTCAATCTCGTTGCGCTAGTTAACTCACGTTTATCTAAGCTCCATTTTCCGTAGTGTTATTAGTATAGTTATAATTAATGCAAAACTCGTTAAACATTAATGAACTTCCTAAAGAATAGTTAGATTTCCAATCTTCAGCAAAGTGACTTAAAACTTTACTGATTGTTCTTTAGGTGCATGTTATGAGTTTAGTTTTATGAATATTAATACGTAGATTATTATGAGTTTTCAATATTGGCTTTTATTAAAATTGTCAATCATGATCATCATTAGCCTATAACGTTCCCACTGCTGGGACACGGGCCTCCGGTAAGGGTAAGGTAACCACGCTGGCCAAGTGCGGATTGGCAGATGTCAAGTTCAAAGTTTCACCACTGAGCCATCACTGCATTAAAATTATTGTTGACTTGTATTATAATTTGTAGATAAGACCTGTGAGCAAAAGAAAGCCTTAATGTCTTTTTATTAAGTTTTCAAACGATATAAACTGTACATGTTTACATTTTATCATCTCATATTTCGTAATAACAAGATCTGCACATGGGTAATAATATAATAGCAAATTGTTATAATATCATGTTCTTGGAAATTACATTATTTCCTAGCAACACGGTCAAATATTATCATATCCTAACTCAAACATGGCTGTTACCTACAAAAACATTCCGCTACCCGTAGAATACATTATACATTAACAATATAACAAAACCGGCCAAGTGTGAGTCGGACTTGCGCACGAAGGGATCCGTACTATACATGAATTTTTAGTATTTATTTTTATAGCGACGGAAATACATAATTTGTGAATATTTCACCTTTCTAGCTATCACGGCTTTTGGGTACGGAACCCTAAAAACAGAATACAAATGTATGGGAACCTAATAAACAACTTTGCTTTGTTTCATAGCATTTGGACCCTTGTTACCTTTACAAAGCTTTATGATTTGGACAAACGCGTGATTACAAATTTTGATTAATACACTTTTTTGCGAAATGCTCTTTGTTATTTTGTGAAATTTTAAATCAACAATATTTCACATTTCGCACAACATAATAATTTGATGTTTATTGTTCTGCTTTTTTTGGAAGGGCTGGGATGTGCCACTAACGACGACTTTCAACAATTCATTTCTTTGTAATACTTGATTCGAACGTTACAAAGACATTTCTTTGCAATCTAACATTAAAAGATTTGATGTCTCTTTTATGACTCTTGTAAGAACTAATCTAGTGATAGAAGCCATTAAAGGTCAATAAACTATAATTAACCATGGACTGTTTACTAAGAATTACAACTTTACAAGGCACTTTGTCTTAATCTAAGAACGTAAATAGGCCAATCATTATTGGTCTCATTAATCGGAATGTTTACCTAAATTCCATTTTTCGTGTACACAATTTGTAAACATATTTTGATCATTTACTTTATTATTTACAACTTTGAATTTACCTTTTACTATCTCTAACACGGTAACACAAATTACGGTGCATTTACATCTGACGAACATGTAGTTAGAGCAAGAGCATTCTTTCGCGATCTTTTAGTGTAAACGAAAACTCGTATTCAATGTTATTCAGTACTAGCGGTCCGCCCCGGCTTCGCCCGTGGTAAATAATATTTACGTTTTCTCTACATAAGAACCATCCTCGTACTTCAAGGAATATAATAAAAAAAGAATTATCGAAATCGGTTCAGCCGTTCTCGAGTTATGCGCTTACCAACACATTTTGCGATTCATTTTTATATATAAGATTAGAATGAATTAATCTTTGATAAATTAAATGAGTTAATCTTTTCGAACGCAGTCAGAACAACGAAATGCTCTACGCCTGTTTACACTAAAAAAAATTGACATAGTGGGGTTAGAATGAGCATTCGGTCGTTTGATGAAAATGCACCGTTAGACTTATTTATTCTCCCTCCTATCTAATACGATCCAAAAATATTTCAGACTCAAAATGACGCATTGGAAGATAGTTCTCTCAATTCTGTTTATCGCAAGCGAACAAACAATGGGCTCTGAAGATAGATATCTACGCTACGTCAAAGACAGCTGCATCGTGAAAGGCGAGGCTTTATCCTGCGTCAAGTACAAGGCTTTGAAAATCGCCAAGAAGACGCTTTTCGGCGACGTTAGCAGTAATGAAACTATCATTGCGAATGACGTCATAAGTTTCGTACCTTTGAACTCGGATGTTCTAAAAGACATTAATGTTACTGAAGAAGTTGATCTGTTGAGAGATGGACAGAGGAGCATTATTTCTGAGTGGACGGAGATCGCTAAATACTTTATGAGTTTGGTTCGTGATTTCTTCAAAATGAGAGGACTGAGGGTGAACCTGCCTCCTGGAGCAAGGACTATTGAGGAGCAGGATACTGAAGATGATGGTAAGGATTTTCGGTAACTTTAAATGATGCAAATATATTTCTCTAAAATATTTAAGTACTTATTATTTCTAAATTGTATTCGTTGTACCTAACAAATTTAAACAATTTGCGCACTTATTTAACTATTCTGACGATTTTAACAGCTATGTTTCATTTTCTAAATATCTTTGGCTTTATAATATTATAGTATAGATAAATAGTATTCGTGATTTATATCATTTCGCAACAGAACCTTAGTTGATTAATTACTAACTAACATAAAAAATACTATATTTTTCCTAGCATCTTCTCAGGATTAATAATAAAATAAAAAGTTCATACCCCTATCCACGTGCTCTGATTAATATTTATAAGGCGACACGATCGCGGGATGTCGTATTACTTCCATCAAAGTTCATCGACCTTTATAACCATCTGGGATGAAATGATTTTGTTTCACGAGATTTAATAAAAATTACTTCGCTTTTTCTTAAGGAAAACAAAAGATTGATAAAAGGCTTTTTAGTTGCTAAATTTTATTATTTTTCAACAGACTTCAAAAAAGGAGGAGATTCTCTCGTTTGTTACCTCAAAACTTTCGACTGAATGAAAACATTTTGATGAGAGTTTTTTAATTGAAAGCCGTCGCTTGGCCCCATTTAACGTTTTTCTAATTCTGACACATTGAAATAGGTTTGGTTTTCCTTACAATAATTATTAAGTACAAAGGTTTTTTTTTTCAATTAAGGGCAGAGTCCAAAGCGTTTCTTCTAAACCATTGAAAACTAACGATGCGTGTACTCTTGTGAAGTATCAGGAAGGAATTTCACATCAGTTTCAATGATTGAATTTCTTTTAGGTCAGTAGGGGATAACGTATGTGAAAGATTCCACGCATTTCAGTTCTTTTTGCTTTGGACAGTAAATAGATTTCCGGAAAAATACATGCGTGATCCGACAAAATAATAGCTTCATATAAATTATATATTATGTTCCAATTAAAGAATTTTTGAATTTTGAAAACTTGTTAAAAGTCGTTTAATTCGCACTTAATATGAACCATATTTGAATTCATAACATGATACTATGTTGATAGATATGTATATTATATCTATACTAGCTGTGCACCGCGGTTCTGTTAGTCTTAGAGTGACGATAATATATAGCCTTCGTCGATAAATGGGCTAGATACCCCTAAAATAATTTTTCAAATCGGTCCCGCAGTTCCTGGGATTAGCGCGTTCAACCAAATAAACAAATTATTTAGCTTTATTATATCAGTATAGATTTTATCCGATTGCAAGCCATAACACATTTTTTTACAGCTTCATTTATAATAGAATCAATAACCTCCTTTACAAAGTAAATTGAACGTCATCGTTTATTTGTGTTAAATAAATTAAGAGCATGCGAATCACGATTAACAACAAAATGTAGTTTAAACGGCTGTGTCGAAAATAATCGGACCGTATCGTGGGATAGATAGCAGGTCGTAAAGGTTAACGTGAAACAAATCGATGTAATTAAAGCAAATATTATAACTGTTTATTTAAACTATTTTAGATTAAGTATTACGTGCATAATTTTTGAGACGGAATTCGGAAATGACTTGTTTCAAACAATACTGCCCAGTTGAATACTTATCTAGATTTTGTTAGTAATTGTAATGTAGAAACTTAGAAATAAATGAACATAATGTTATTTTATACAATTTTTAATGAATAAAGAAGATGTACATAAAAAATGATGCCTAAAATGTTGTGTATGTTATACCTTGAAACGTATGTATTTTTACAATTTACTTCACAGATGATAATACATGTTTTTCGCGTACGAATCTTACATAAAATTATTAAGTCGATAGCAAATAAGTAATCAAGCAAGCAATAAGCAATATAATAAATATTATAATTTGTATCCTAATCGCAAGAAATACAGGGATTTATTTCAAATCTCGAGTTATTAATATTCGGGATGGAACCTTAGGTAACCTTCCAAAATACTGATCCCGGGTCTAACCTAACTTCACCCTATCTCACACACACCAGTGTTAAGACCTCTATAAATCTTTTATATTTAATATTTTTTTACAAAAAATGTCCTAGAGGGAGGTAACACACCACAGTTCTAAATAAGAAAACATAATATTAACTATCGAATACAAAAATAATCACGTCAATCAGTTGAACAGAGTTATCGAGTAGAACCAATAATTAATATATGATAAACTCATGATAATATTGTATTGTCACCGATCCTTGATAAAGGCACAAAGTTTGAATAAATCTTGGGTCAAAATCGACTCTATAGGAGTCGGTTACATACAAACGTGAAACTAATATAACCGTGTTACAAAGAAAATATCGAATTCATATTCTCTTTCTCTTTAAGAGCGTCGTTTTAAAAGCAATCAACACAACTAAGTAATATTTTAATTTTAAATCTTCCTTTAAATTACGTAATTTACTAACTGTAATTTCGCTTCTAATATAGTTTTAATTAATCTCCGAGCTAAGAGGAATTTCCTGAGCGCATCTGCAACTGTACAACCATAGAAATCTAAATAACAAGACACATAGAAGGGCTATAATGTCATAATTCGTATGAAAACCGCTGTCGCCAAAATCAACACATTCAAACCGAAAGCTAAATAGTACACACAAGTAAACTATGCCTTTTATTGGACAGCTTGATTTTAGTGAAAACTAACTGATCTATTAAATTAAGCTTTTGAATATGTATCCTAACGCACGAATTTACGGTTTATTTTAGAATAACATCCCTAAGTATATGAGACTTTTTGCTCCAATACGAACAAACGTGATAATAAGAATGGTCGACTGTGTCATTCATTGTTATTTCGATTACTATGGTGACACTCGTAATACTTGTAAATATTCTATAATTTTAAGGAAAAACGGCATTATTTCTAAAAAAAAATATTTTCCGATGAAATATTATTCCTTTATAAGTATAACTACAACTTGTGGAAGAATTTCCGCAATGGGAATTGCTGAAACACACCATGTATACACTCATACGTCTCCAGAGCAACTGAACAGTGACGAATGCACTGGTGATGTGCAAATCACCTGAGTGGCGACAAGGTCACGCACGCTTACGACTTCTAGTGTCTTGTTATTTAGATTTCTATGTGTACAACAGTTATCATTTAGGATTTATTTTCCGACATTTTTGTCGTAGTAATTCTGTAGGAGTAATACTTACAGTAAATATTTGCCAAAATACGTGCCTAGAGTAACGTACGTAAAATAGTTATTTTTTAATTATCATCGATTAAATTTAGTTTAGAATTGTTTTGTATTGTTTTTTTTTTTGATATACAAATAACAGTAGAGTAAATAGAATTCAATTTCAATTTTCTATAAAAGACATATAGGTAGCATAATAATTATTGTGCTCGTAAAATATCTAGAAACTCGATACAAATGTATAAAATTGCATGAAAAAAATATTTGCTACTTCGTTTGTTGCCTGTTACGTAACTGTAAATTACTTGACATGAACATAACATGAAATATGAACATGTAAAAAATTTGTTTAAATTAATTAATTAATATATTAATTAATTTTTGTATTCTTCAATACCTTTTCTCTCTGTAAAAACGTAGGTATACAATACACACAATACAAATCTATATATATAAAACTCAAAGGTGACTGATATATAGTGATCTATCAAAGCACAGCCCAAACCACTGGACGCATCGGGCTGAAATTTGGCATGCAGGTAGATGTTAGGACGTAGGCATCCGCTAAGAAAGGATTTCCTGAAATTCTTGCGGGAACGGGGAAAAACGGGGATGCACGTACAAAGTCGTGGGCGGAAGCTAGTCGTATAATATATAAATGAACATTACAGGTCGTGGCAAAAAGAAGAAGCTGGCAATCATGATCCCATTTCTGAACCTGCTAGCAACACTGAAGACGAAAATGTTGCTAATCCCAATTCTGTTGGGCGTCATGTTGATCAAGAAGTTGCTGCTTGTTGCTGCCTTGTTGGTGCCTAGTTTGCTGAGTACTTTGAAGGCTTGCAAGGTAAATATTTAATGGGCTGCACAATGGACAGTGTCGGCCCATCATTGACAAATGATTGTCAAAGTTTAAAGGGATTATGAATAAACAAGCAACATACACTATCGTGATGGCCTCGACTCGCCCAACTCTGCCCATTGTGAAAAGGGCCCATTAATATTTAAATATGTTATACTCGTCCTGATTAATTCGGTACGTAACGTCGGTATTTCAATATACATATCTTTTTACTATTTGTTCAATCTAGGTTCATATTGTACAAAATATATTAGACAATATAATTATTAATGACGTAATTGGATGTCTAAAGTGACATATATCTCAGAAGGCATTCACAAGCAGAAACCCATTAGTATTAGCCAATCGAAATTAGGCTGACACAATTATCCGCCAATCACGATTTAGCAAAGCAATTATGCTTGCGAATGAGTTTCTGTACAGACCATATTATCTTAATGTAATGATTATTATTAACAAGATGAAGTTACTATCCTATAAATCAGCAAGATGTTAAAGAATTTGACGTTATCATAAGTATTAATGACTGCACGACTATAAAGTATACATAAAAAGAACTAAATAATGTACAAACAAATTCGGACCGCTTGAAAGAAAATGTAGCGTGTAACATCTAGTTTATATACCTATTAGTTAGATTTTACGATTTTCTCTCATAAAGAAGAGGATAGTACGCGTCACATATTATATTACATGACTAGCTGCTCCACGCGGTTTCACCCCCGTGGCTCCACCCCTGTTGGTCGTAACGTGATGATACGACCAACAGGGGTGCCAGGCCTATAACATTCCTCGATAAATGGGCTATCTAACACCGAAATAATTTTTCAAATCGGACCAGTTGTTCCCGAGATTAGCGCGTTCAAACAAACAAACAAACTCTTCAGCTTTATAATATATATTACATGATGTAAAACCATCCCAAACCACGCTTACTTATAATAAAAGCAGTACTATATTGTTTAACGTAGCATTTATTCTTTATACTGACTATTTTAAACAATAACTTACCCTCATGCATTCAGTAACAACTAAAGGCTATTTCAGGAAATTATTTTTACCTCAGATAACATAAAAAACGTCAAGACATCTTTCATTTTTCGCGTATATAAAGATAAGAATCTATTGCAATGCCCAGTAAAAATAAAAACCTTTATTACCAGCTTGAACTGTTAGTAAAATATTTATCCCCAGTGGTTTATACTGCAAATAAGAGAAATAACGTCTTCTTACTTCTTAGAAATTACTTGTTTGTTAAAGTCAGAATTGGATTATTTCTTGATATGACACGCTGCAGTTGTACCGATTAAAAAAAAATGTATTTTGCTGGATTTAATTGTTGTTATGATGATTTTAGTTCAGGAATTATTGGCATGATAAAATCTAAATATTAATAAACCTAAACAACTGTATAATGCTATAATATTATTCTATAAGCTTTCTGCCTGTGACTACGCCCGCTTTGTCAAAGTAAAACCCGCATATTTCCCGATTCCGTGAGATTTCTGGGATAGAAAGCCGAGTCATTCGGGGTCTTCAGCTACATACAAAACTTCATTGTAATCGGTTCAGTAGAGTTTGCGCGAAAGAGTAACAAACATCCATACTTACATACTCACAAACTTTCGCATTTTATTAGTAGGATTTGAAAGTATGTTTTTCGACCATAAAATGTCATAAAAACATTATTAATGAGTTTTACTAGTTATTAATATTAATGTATATTTCTCGTGGTTCATTAAAAAAATACCCTTTTGTACATTACTCGCGAAATAAAATATATTATATAATTCCAAACAGAGACTGAGTTTTCTGAAATGAATTTAAGTCTCTTAATTGAATTTATAAGTCGATCTAACTGCTTCATACGTTTCAAAGGCGAACGTGTGAAACTTTCATAACTTTGTTCATATTGGATATTTATTTTTCATTAGGATTTAGAGAAATTAAGAAATAAATTATCTTTTAGGGAAACACCTGAAACTATATTTCGAGATTAGAGTAGAGACGTTATTTTTATATTCCATAACATTGTATACATAAATATTTATATAAAAGGTAAATCTAACGAAAAAGTAAGACTAAAGCAAATCTATTCCTAACAGTGAATAAAATTATATGTGATACTTATTACCTACACTAAGTGTCTACTGTATTCACTTCTGAAACGTGTGCTCGGATATAATTTAGCTTTAAAATTCATCTTTTATTTTCTCCATTAGGTTAGTAAATAGGTAACTATCAACCCAAAAATATTATTCGTATAAAAAATATAAATTCTAGCTCGTCATCGATTGCTCTACCTTCACTACATAGTATAAAACAAAGTCGCCTTTTCTGACCCTATGTCTTCGTATGCTTAAACCTTTAAAACTACGCAACGGTATTTGATGCGTTTTTTTAAATAGAGTGATCCAAGAGGCAGGTTTTAGTAGGTATATAATTTATTAGGTTTTAGACAAAGCGGGCGAAGCCGCGGGCGGATAGCTAGTATCCAATAAAAAATAAAATAAATAAGCCACGTTTATCGACTCTGGAGCGAAATAAATAAACTTAAGTTATCTAAATCCACTTGAAATCCAGGCTTTTATAGGTATTATATAATCCAACGTGAGTTTGTGCTGAGCTTATATGGATATATTTTATATGCAGCGATAGATTGTAGGATTATAATCAAACTAGCTTTCCGTCTGCGGCTTTTTTCGCGTATCAGCGGAAATTCTCATTGGAGTAAAATGTTTTACCGCGGTAAAAATAGCTTATGTCACTCTCAAAACACAAATGCATATTATAATTTTTTTTATTGTGAAAAATAAATAAACACATTTTCGAATTAATAATGAACTAGCTGCCCCGTCAGACGTTGTTCTGCCCTATTGCCCCTTTTTTCGTTTTTTCTCTTTATAAGAACCTACCTTGTGCCTTAATAAAATCGTTAAAACACTCAGCCGAGCTTTATTATAAAGTTTAAAAAATCGCACAAACACGTACCAATTATAAAATAAAAGCAAGTTCAACCTTTGAAATTCAGATGTCGGTGTACAATAGATTCAGAAGTTTCGAAGTTAATTAATTATCTTATCATGCGGGTTCGGCTGTTGCTTTTAGGAATTAAATTGAATCTGTGTACTTTAATTATTGTGATGTAAATTAAGCTGGCATAAGCTGACATATTATTCAATGGAAATTTCGATCAATGTTGACCAAATTTCAATATTACTACCTACATTTTTTTGTAATTTTTAGTGGGGGCGACAATCGATTGTTCTAAAACTAGCTAAAACTTGCGGCTTGATTCGCATGATAACTAGATAATAACTTTCATGCTAAAAATTTTCCTTTATTTTCTGTATGTTTAGTAGAGAGATTTCTCTCAGATCCAATCATCTGTTTTAGCATAAAAAGGTAACAAACATCCATACAGACATATACATAAACTATTACGTTTATGAATACTTTACTCGTTGGTAGGATTTATTTTAATTATTGCTATTCATAAATATTTTTCTTGATTTAGTTTCTTTTGGGTTGTTTTAAGTTTACATCAAATCATATGTTTTAATTAATTAGAGGTTCTTTCTATTCTCCTATCGTGAGTGGTTGTTAAGCTTTTTTAAGTACATATTTATCATTGAAGTACTGAGCGGAAATAGTAGCTTTATCTCTATGATAATGTTATCGATTATATAAACACAATACAAAATATTTTCATGAAGTGCGAGAATTGAATGTAATCTTCTTATATATAAAAATGAATCGCAAAATGTGTTGGTAAGCGCATAACTCGAGAACGGCTGAACCGATTTCGATAATTCTTTTTTTATTATATTCCTTGAAGTACGAGAATGGTTCTTATGTAGAGAAAACGTAAACATGTACCACGGGCGAAGCCGGGGCGGACCGCTAGTACAATATAAAACATGCCTAGTTCTGTATGAATTAGATTAAAATATATAAAATAATTCATCATCATCATCAGCCCATTTTTGTGTGATATAGTGCCTTATATAAATAAATAAATTATGTTCCCACTAATGGGGCACGAGCCTCCTATAAGGGTACTCGATGTATATAAGCTTAAATATAATACGAACCTTCAGTTCGTTGTTATGTTATTCACAAATATTTCTATTTTATCAGGAATCGAGTATCTTAGTGTGTTCTTAGTTTAAAATACAATTCTATAAGTTTACATTTATTTATTGCAGTAACTAATTTGGGGCCCTGATTTCAGAGAAAATAATGTATCAAAATAACATTTTAGTAGGTACATATTTTTGAGTTATATGTAGATAGATCAGTAGATAGATATGATGTGAAACTTCTTTAGTCGCGTTGAGAGTAAAATTTCAATTCGCGTCATAGCACACTATAAAGTGACGATTTTGGTATCTTTGAATCTTGCCAAAGAAGTTTCACTTCTGACTCGTGTGATCGGCACACACGTTCTTTTTATGTAGCGCTATATTGTGTTCTATTTCATATTATAAGCCATTTAAAATTTGTCTAAAATATTTTACAAACGTTTCCATGATTTTAACGTTTAATTCCTTCTATTTCAGCACCACCATCCTATGACACACTACTCATATTTCGGCAGTGACGCATCTGACTACAACTCGGACTATTCCAATAGCTACGCATATTCCTCAGGAGGTGGGTACGGGAAGGATTGGCCATCTAACAGGGCATACACGATTGCCAAACATCGGCCAACTCCCGCCCCGGTGTATATCACAGCACCTGGTACTGCGAAGTAATAGAATTATCTAGAATGAATACAGCTTATAGGCCATCACAATGGGCAACGTTGGGCAAGTAGAGGCAATCACGGTAGTCTAGAGGGCCTAAATGTCTATAATAGGTCGTCACTGTAGATGTTTATTCATATTCGCCGTAATGGTGGCAAACATCAACGATCATTTGTTGGGCCAAGGCTGCTCATTGTGAAAAGGGCCCATTATATGTGAATCTATAGACTCCTGAGTTGGTAAAACTGTCAGGAGCCAAAAGTATTAAATTATTAATGATTGCAAATATTTTTAAGATGTGTAAACAACTTTGTATTTATTAATTTATTCAGTAGCTATTTAATCTTGATACAACATTATGAATTACTTATAATGCAATAGTAATCATGTCCTATATGATAAATAGATACCTATTTATTGTAGAGTAGAGATATTAGTATAGCGCAATGAATTTTCTTTAAGTTTTTTTGATCAAATGCAATTATAAGTGAAGTCCCGTGTCCCCTAGTGGGGTAAGGGGCAGATGCATTATTCATATTTTATTTACTATTTAAATCTCGATAGGACGAATGTCTTTTTGTAGTTAGTTCCTTAAATCCCGTTTTTATTAATATCCATGTTATCATAAATGGAAAGACTGTCAAGTAGAACTTTTAATATTATGTTATTTTATAAAATAAAGCATTTATTACAATTAAATATAATTTATTGGTGTTGATATCGATTCAAGAAATGTTTAGATATATATTCAAAATATTAATTATAATAATTTATTTTACATTGTAAGAATATTCGATTTATTGATTCGTAATTTATTTATTTATTTTAAGGTCGTTAATTTAATGATTACTTTGTTAATTTTATCAGCACAGTTTTTTTTATTTGTATGTTTTCAAAGTGATGCTTATAAAGCTTAAATTATATTTTGTCTATGTACAAATAAACTATTCAATATTGTAATTGTATTTTCATTTATCCCTATTTATTATAACTAAAATGAAACACAATTCAGGTTTAATATTCATCACGATTGTTGCATTTTTTAATTTTTTAAACATAACTTTCATATTATATTTTTTTTAGATTTGTTTGTATAGGTACTAACTGACGCCTTAGATATTTTTTCTTTACCAATTACTATTTGTGATTTTAAGTATTATATTCATGCCTCAACCTTTGTACCTTAAAGCAGGTCATATAAGGGATTATTCCCTTCAATTGACCTGAAGGACAGATAGAAACATATAACCTATTTCTATGTAACAAGCGCAATTTCCTTCAATGCTCCAAGGTTTCAATAAAATTGTTTGTAAATTGAGGCCACAGATCTTATTCATCCATACATTAGATTGATGTAATATTATACAGTGAACAGTTTTCTTTGCAAGCTTTATATACATAGCGTAAAACTAGAATAGTAACGTGTTTATTATTGTTTTCATAAACTTCGAATGATTGAGAAACATTCTCAAAACTGTATTTTAGATTAAATTATTGTAGTAAACTTGTCTATACAACGTTTTGTAAGTTAGTCTCTTCTTCTTGCCCTGGTATAAGAAATAGCCTGTCACTTCTGAAAAGTGCAGCTTTCTGATGGTGAAGGAATTTTCTTGATCGGATCAGTACTTCCCAAGATTATCCTAAAAACATAACAAGTTAGAAATTTTACCTCATAATATCTCTACATAGAGTTATAGAACGTTACGAGAACAATTTTGAAAAAATTATCCCTAATAGATAGATAGATCATAATACTTATAGATTATACTATGTAGTCACTAGTTGCCTATTCTGCAATTTATGTGTATTTCATTTTATGTAATGTCCGTAATTTGGTGTTTACAATAAATTATGTGTGACGTTGTGCTATTTTTTTTCTTCGAATTTATTATTTTAAATTAATTAGTTATTTGGCTTCCTAGCCTTTGGTATATAAATACTCTGTCCTTTACCTGAAGGCAGAGATGGCTTAGAGCCATAAGGCCGCCATTTGTACATTTTGAATGGTTTTGTTGTACTACACACACCGGCACAATTAGCGGAACAGAAAGCGATACGCGAGAACATCGTCTGGGATTTGAACGAAAGGCAGCAGGTTCTCTTTACTGATGAGTGCAGAGTTCTTTTAAAACAGATCAATGGGAGACAGCGAATATGGAGACACAGAGGAGAACGCCAAATATAGTCTAATTTTGAACACACAGTGGCTTATGGTGGCGGCTCGATTATGGTTTGGGGAGGGATATGTTTGAGAGCTCGCACGGAGTTAGCGATAGTCACAGGAGGGACCATGACAGCAGATAGATACATCAGAGACATTTAAGAAGAACATTTTGTACCATTTGCCCCATTGACGGTGACGACTTTATTCTAATGAAAGATAATGCTCGTGCTCTTAGTGCACAATCGTTACAGGCATATCTGAGCCACGTAGGTATACCGGTGATGCAGTGGCCAGCAAATTCCCCCGATATGAATCCGATAAAGCATGTCTGGGACTTGCTAAAAAGAAGGGTTATATCCAGAATGCCACCCCCCAACAATCTGAATGAACTTGGAAACGCATTACTTGAGAAGTGGGAGGGGTTGCCTCAAGAAATCATTGATAACATAATCTGTAGCAAGCCCAGACGAATGGAAACCGTAATCAGAGCAAGAGGGGGAAACACTCGTTATTAATTTTGCTTTAATTTTATTGTCAAATCATTTAATGCTTACTTTTTTTATTTTTTTGTGATGGTTCATAATCATCTAAAAATTTCACTTATTTCAAATTTCTTTATTTTTCAATAAAAAATAACGAAGACTTTTCAAAGTCGTTGTTAAAAGATGTTAATCAACTTGTTATTTTGTATCTAATTACATTTTCGTCAAATATATGCGTTATAATCTCATAGTCTCACTTTTTTTTCTGTTCCGCTAATTGTGCCGGTGTGTAGATATATTATTTTATAAGACTGTTGTACAATAAAGAGTAAATAAATAAATAAATAAAGCTCTCATTATTCATTCAATATGACGTCATAGCACAATTTCTTTACACTTCTAGTTCTTTCTCGAAGCTTAATAAAGGTGTTTGCAAATTAGGGCCACGGCTCAGATCCGTCCATTAGATTTACATTTCCAAATGACAATGGATTGAAGTTCCACCGCAATTACTTCAGGGATTCTGTTTGCGTTCTTCACAATTTATTCTAAGAAATACTGAAAATCTGTTTAGATAATAAAGTTTAAGGATATTTGCCTTTGGTTGGAATAAAATTGGTAAAGGTGGAGTCGGGTTTGCTAAGTGAATCTGAATTTTTAGGCGTACTATATTTACTCTATTATATTCAACCAATGTAATAGAATGTATGGTGATTGGTGATAGTCTTCTTTATATATAAAAATGAATCGCAAAATGTGTTGGTAAGCGCATAACTCGAGAACGGCTGAACCGATTTCGATAATTCTTTTTTTATTATATTCCTTGAAGTACGAGGATGGTTCTTATGTAGAGAAAACGTAAATATTATGTACCACGGGCGAAGCCGGGGCGGACCGCTAGTTATATATAAAAATGAATCGCAAAATGTGTTGGCGCATAACTCGAGAAGGGCTGAACCGATTTCGATAATTCTTTTTTTATTATATTCCTTGAAGTACGAGGATAGTTCTTATGTAAAGAAAACGTAAATATTATGTACCTACCACGGGCGAAGCCGGGGCGGACCGCTAGTAGTCTATAAATTGAAAAGTTGAAATAAGTTCTTGTCAAAGTTATTTATTAACTGCCTGAGCAATTTTTTTTTTAATCGGACCTAAGTTATAGAAAACATAAAAGCAAATTACATACATACTTCATCATATTATATACATTTAATAAAGATAATTCATTTAAAAGTTACTGACCTACCCTTTGGTTATTTACCTTAAAGCTTACGTGTCAATTTTATTCTTTTGTTCAGAGGAATCCAATAAGCACATCCTCTAATATATTTTAAATAAAATTAAGGTCATTGATCTTATTGAATGCAACCCACGCGTCCCGACTCCGGAGATAAAATCTAATAAAACCTCAGGAATAAGCTGGTTAAATATATTTCATTAGTTACATGGATAAATCCTAAAAACAAACTACAGAATAGACTTATCATAATAAAATAAAAATTTAAATAAGGAAAGATATTATGTGAGATCCTAATTAGTTCAGGCATTTAGGAGTTAGCCTAAATTCACATTCCTCTTTTAGACATTCCTTCTAGTTTCCACAAACGAGCCCTCAGAAAAGTTAACGTAAATATAAATTAGTTTTATTTTACCTAACTCCCCTAAAATGTCTAAAACATTGTATAGTTAGGTGGTTATCCAATTTAGATCCTAGTTCTCTAGTACCTATACTAACAAATTACAAATGCCTTTTCCAAATTTTAATAATATTAACAAAGCAAAATCTACGTAGGTATATAACATCGGATCTGACTTAAACAATAGCTAAGAAAATATAAATTTTATCGACAAGGCTATAAAAATTTATTACTCGTCTAAAATCTTGTTCATTGTTTCAACATCTATATTACCTAAAAGTGGATTTTACGTGAAAATTAATTACAATATTTTTTTTACAAATTTTATTTACTTTCAGTATAACTTCATCTAGCTCTGAAAAGACAATACAGATTAAGCCTTTACGATACGAATACAAAATAATTGAAAACTGGTTGGAATAATATTTTATGAATTGTATTTATTTTATACCGACTTTCCAAAAAATGATGACTCATTACGTAATATATTATGTTTGTTTATTATATTCTTATAGTTAGTTCTGCAAATTATAAAAAAAAATGCATCGCAGAACAGTCAGCTCTACAAAACAATTACAAAATTGATTTCAGTTTAGTAATACACATAATAGATTAAATCTATTATGTGTATTACTAAACTGAAATCAAACACATTATAAAGATATGTAACACTAAAGCGCGTCACACACGGTGAAGATACTATAATATTTTATCTTAAGATACTGTTATATTTTATATTACAGTATCTTAACGCATCCGGTATCAGCGTTCGGACCATCATTATTCTTCTTGTCATTGCGTACTAAGCCCTGTAGAACCGCCATCCTGTTACAAATGACGCGAAATTTTGTGGGTCATTTGTAAATACAGATAGAAGGTATATCATGACCATGATTACACTATTTTATAATAATATAAGCGCAATATACGTCTTATTAATAATTATTTATTAAATCATAAATACATACAATTATTTATTAAATTTATTAATAAAAGTTGAAGGGAAAAGCTATATTCGTAACCAAAGCTGAAACATTAAATGTTACACTATTAAATATTACTTTCATATTTTTATAGGACATCATATAACTTACGTCTTTCGGCTTATAAAAACATTTTAGTAGCATTTATAAAATATTACTCGATAAAACTAGGAAAGTATGGGGTCAGATAAACGGAGAAATTATAGCTCTGCCCCACTTGGTTCTAGACCGTTTAAACTCAGATTTCTATAAGATTTTTAGTTTTACACGAAGAATTTTGTAGGTAATAAAAACTGAATTATTATAGGATGTTTGTTTCCAGCTTTATTTGTTCGTGTTCTTGGCCGTGACGAAGTAACATACTAACTCTACTGCAATTAGTGTATTTTATTGTAATGAAAGTTATCACAATAATTTCAGATTATCTATTCAATGTGGCTTAATTTAAATAGAGATGTTTAATGCAAGCTTTGCTTTTTTATAATACGGTAAAGGTTCTTGCAGCAATAATATTAAAAAAAAAATATTATAGAATATTGGCCAGTAGCCTGCATAAAGTTAATAATCTTTAATGCAACTATGATAGTTTATGAAAACAGAGAGCACAATAATATGTGCAACACACAACAATCGCCTTTATCACTTTTGCCTAAAGCTTAGTTTTTGTTAAAACGAAGAATCAGAGCTGGGAATTTTATACATATTAATACAAAAATCGAAACTTATTTGTTTTATTGTAATTTATTTTTTCTTAGAAGATTATGTAATTTTGATCCACTGTATAGATATTAATATAATCTTCAGGATAACTTATTGATTTGAAAATTATGAGAGGAAAATTATATTACCTACTTATTGATATAATATTAATTATCTTAAATGTAATACTGATCTTCTGGGAAAATTCTGTAATAGATGTTTTATGGTTTCTAGGAAAAATATAGATTTTTATTATTCAATCTATTAATTAGCAATATGAAAAATGTTTTAAGCATAAAATCTGATTTATATTTTAATATAATATTTCTTTTGTTTACTGAGCCTACATTAATTTTATTTCTAGGAATTTACAATTAATGTTCTTTTATAATAAAATCTGGAACGAATTTAAAATTCGGAGAGCTTTCCAATGTTAAATACAAGGCCTTTATTAGAACAAATACTTCATTAGTTATTCCCAAATACTAAATCAGTGTTAAAGCGAAAAATCAATTTTGACCTGATGATACCATTCATAGCTTAATACAATAGATTGTGTAATACCATTCTGCCCTTTATTGCAAAGACTTTTAGGGCGAAAATGGCGTGTTGTTGAAATTTGTTTCGCTGGGGACACCTTAATTCCTCGTCACGTTTCGGGGTATTATTATTACTCAATGGTGTGAATTCAGTGCAGTTTTGTTGTTGGAAATTCAAGTAACAATAGAAAGATTATGAATTTTACTACATATTTATACCAGTTTTTCGCCTGCGTAAGTAGTGATTAGTGAGTAATTCCCGTGGGCACAAGTCGTTTCAACACACTAAATAGTAGCTTCTCACTCTCTAGTCTTCTAATTATCTCTACCCATAAATATTTCTCCGTAGCCACATGAATGAAAAACAAACACACACTCCTTCGCATTTATCATATTAGTGAGGGTACACAAAAGGAAATCCCTTATTTCCCCGGTGCGTCACCAAATTACATGATCTCTAGTGCACTAGATGTGCACAAAAAATAAGCTTTTATCATTTCAAACATTAAAGGTCTGACAAGATTGAAGGTCTGACCGTCGCGGGCTCTTGCTCTATGTGTACAGAGTTCCTAAATTAAAAAAAAAATAATAAACTTGTGCACTGAATACAATACGTTATAAAATAGATAGATAAAGTTTAGACAGTTTTCAGACAGTTCGCGCAGAGAATGTGTGTCGATTCAGAGAAAATATTATTGTTGTAGTTCCTAAGAACTTCCATTGTCTATTTTATGCCATCGTAGAAAAGCTATCAATTCTTCATCATTTTGTGATCTTTGATATTTCTTGGATTAAATATGGAACGATGTAAGAAGTTGTTTTTGGAAACCTGGCGCCGAGCTTCACGAAGTTGTTAAATCATCGAATTGCTTCGATGAGTTGAGTATAAACGATATCATCATTATCTTAGGAGGCACAAATAATAAAAATCCCTATGAACTGCAATATTGCTTAGAGAATTGGTTAAGAACAATGAAAAATACGAAAAATATTATTATACCAGAAGTACCATACAATAATTATTTAAATGAAAAAACGTTAAATTATAATATAAAGTTTATATGTAACAAATTTAATAATACTACCTACTTAGACATGAATTATTCATCTTTTTTACCTTTGAATAAATTATTTACAATTAATTTATGTCGTTCGTTAGTGCCATATCACACTAGCGGATTGCGAGCGGTTTCAAAGCGGAGCGGGTGCGCAACGAATACGTTGCGGGCGCGCAACGAACACGCCGCGGTTGCGCAGCGAATTCGTTGCGGACGCGTCATTTTGTATACTCTCGCACAAAAGCCAGCCCTTCCGCCTTGCCTAACTTCCATTCAATATTTCCATCGTTTCTGTAGCACTCAATTTTTTAACCGTACTGTGGAAATGCACTTACTTAACAGTTAACTAAAGATGTAATAACAACTGGAGTTGTTAAAAAAAGGTGCTATAAAATTGAATTACTAGGACTTTTAGAATGTACCATACATTCCAAAAGTATGTAACGACTGACCAGTATAATCTCTCCCATAGCAACGTATGTTATAAAGAGATTTTGTGAACCTAATTATGAGCAAAGTGATAGTGAGTTGCTGGTTGCTTGATAAAATTTTCTATTCACTGCTATTTATCTAATAATAAGATAGCCCTGTTTTAGTTAAGGAGCTTTAACATTTATTTCACTAATGAACTTTCTTAATGAGCAATTAAGTTATCTGATTGCATTTCGACCAAGATTTAATAGATAAAACAATACCCTAAACATTAACATGTTATGAAACTCGTAAAAAATAATGATCTCATAATTATTATACTATCACAAGTTATAAGTAACAACCAGCACGGATTCCATTTTGTTAATGAGTGTACATGACTGCGACGTAAACGTTGCGCATCTGCCACGCGTCCGCAACGAATTCGCTGCGCAACCGCAACGTATTCGTTGCGCACCCGCTCCGCTTTGAAACCGCTCGCAATCCGCTAGTGTGATATGTCACTTACTCCGGGAAGTGTTACGTCTAGGCTATCAAAGAAAACTGTTTATATTGCGTAAAAAACAAAAAAATGATAAAGTAAAAATTGAACCGCAGATGGTGCATAAGACGACACAGACAGATCCAGATAATATTACTAATGAAATCTTACACAAAACTACTTCACTACCAAACAAACAATATAATAATAGTCTTTTTCGTGAAAAATAATCTCAACATTCTACATCAAAATATTAATGGGCTTAATAATAAATCAGATTTATTGACAGTTAGCTTAGATAATCTGAAAGACGACAACGTGTATATTGACATTCTTTGTATAACAGAGTATAATATGATTGAAGCAGACACAGATTTAATTAATATAGACGATTTTAAATTAGCAGCAATTTCTACGAGGAAAAATAGACATGGTGGTACCTGCATACTGGTGCGCAGTACTTTTACCTATAGATCTTTACCGGAAATTACGTCACGATACAGTATATCTAATATAATTGAATGTTGTGCCATAGAAATAGAACATCTACTAATTATTTGTGTATATCGCCCGCCGAGAAATAAATTGGAAGATATAAATCTGTTCTTTCGAAACTTTACAGATATTTTAGAAAATTACTGTCTTACTAAGAAAAAAATAGTAATCTGCGGTGACTTTAATATAGACACTCTTAAAGCCACCAGGGAACGTTCAGAGCTATTACATCTACTAGAGTGCTATAATATAAAGCTAGAACTAAACAAACCAACTCGAATCAATAGTGGTACGTGCATTGACAATTTCATGCACAACGTACGAGGCTGTAAATCAATTATTATTGAGTTAGCGCTATCAGATCATACATCTCAAATATTATGCTGTCCTATAAAACCTTTAAGCGTTTTCCGAAGCTGGTACATAAAAAAACGTGACTATAGTAACGAAAATGTAATAAAATTTACAGAATATATGAAATCTCTGACATTTAATGAAGTATATAGATTGCAGGATGCAAATGACGCATTTAATGAATTTTTTGACATGTTTGAATTATTATATGTACTATGCTTTCCAGTAATAAAAATAAGGGTTCTTGCGCATAGACGACAAAGATGGATTTCTAAAGGGATAAAAAAATGCTCGATTCGAAAACGGCAGCTACTATGGACATACAGGAGAAATCAGACTACAATAAATAAATTAAATTATAAACAATACTCTGGACGACTAAAAAGGATAATTAAATTGACCCAAAAATCACAAAACGACTACTTTATTAAAACCGCACATAATAAAGTAAAGGCCATGTGGAACGTTATTAACAAAAGCAGACAAAATACAGACAAATTCAATGAAATCTTTACAATTACTGTTGATGACGAGAAAATTGAAAATCCATTAAAAATTGTACAAATATTCAATGATTATTTTACAAATCCATTAAAAATTCTGAATATTACGGACATCCCATCTAAAGACTGCTTAAATTTTCCAAGCACATCACATTCCATGTTCCTCAATCCAACAACACCTACAGATATAAATAGGATAATAATTTCTCTTAACGACACCAATAGTACGGGATATGATGAAATAACAACTGGTGTCATTAAAAAAGTTTCAAATATTATATCGCCAATACTATGTCATATTATAAATGTATGCATGACCAGTGGTAAATTTCCCGATAAGCTAAAAATAACTGTGATCAAACCCATATTTAAGAATAAAGGAAGTCAGGAAGACATTAATTTTTATCGACCTATAGCACTCATACCAGTAATATCGAAAGTCTTTGAAAAGGTTATTTATAACCATCTCAATAATTATTTTGAGAAGAAAAATCTATTTGCTGAGGAACAATGGGGATTTCGTAAAGGTAAATCTATTAACATGGCCATTCATCAATTTCTAAAACGAATTATGATAAGCCTAGAAAACAAAAATAATATTTGTGCTATATTCATGGACTTGACGAAAGCATTTGACTGTGTGATTCATAAAATATTACTAGATAAACTAGAAAGATATGGAATAAGAGGTAACATTTTGAATCTGATTAAATCATATTTAACTGATCGTAAGCAATATACACAAATAAAGCGAATTTGTCCTGATACTAGGGTCATGAGAACATATAAATCAAAACTTGACACTGTTAGATATGGTATACCCCAAGGCAGTGTACTGGGACCGCTATTATTTAATATTTACATAAATGACTTCCCTAAAGCCATTAGAAATAGCATAGTTATGTTTGCTGATGATAGTACTGCAATTTTCACTTCGGAAGATATAATAAACCTCAAAGAAAATGTGACAGATTCCCTAGACAAAATGATTACATGGCTTAAAAGGAATAATCTGACATTAAATTTAGAAAAAACAAAACTAATGACATTTACTAGAAATAAATTGAGTAACCCCCTGAACATAATGTACAAAAACAAATTACTAACGCAAATAGACGAAACAAAATTTTTAGGTATATATATAGATGAAAATTTGAATTGGAAGTCTCACATTGACCATATTTGCTCGAAACTAAGCAAACTGTCTTATGCCCTTTATATGCTGAGAAAAGTAGCAAACGAGGCAACTCTATTATCTGCGTATCATGCCTATGTGAATTCCATATTACGCTATGGTATAATATTCTGGGGTAATAGTACAGATATAGAAACCGCATTTAAGTCACAAAAACGGTGTATAAGAGCTATATCTGGTATAAAGCAAACAGACAGCTGTGTTCCATATTTCAAAAAGTTTTTTCTATTAACTCTACCGTGTTTATATATATATGAAGTTATAATGTTTGTAAAATGTAATCTTAGTATGTATGAACATTTAAAAAGTAAGCGTAATGATCATAAAATATGTATGTTACCCAGTAAATCTAGGCATTTCTCTAAAAGCATTTTTGGTATGGGACCAACACTGTATAATAGACTACCTAAGGCAATAATAGATGTAGAAAGTATAATTAAATTCAAATGTAAATTAAAAGACCTTTTAATAAAAAAATGTTATTACTGTATTAAGGACTATATTAATGATAAATCACTTGCTGATGTGTAATAATGATTTGCTTATAATTGTTACATAACTATTGACTTAGTGTATATTTATTTTATTAATGTATTTGACTCAAATTTAAAATGATTTTGGACTTTAAAGATAAAATTATTATTTGTTTAACTGTAATATGTATTTGTAATTTCATATGCCTAACAGGCAGGATATGGCGGGACTTATGTTTGTATAAGATCTGAATTGTACCCATATTCATGAATAAAAATATTTGAATTT
Source organism: Colias eurytheme (assembly GCA_907164685.1). Lineage (NCBI taxonomy): Eukaryota > Metazoa > Arthropoda > Insecta > Lepidoptera > Pieridae > Colias > Colias eurytheme. The sequence goes on along the minus strand of CAJQZN010039540.1, from coordinate 7,862 downwards.
GAATTTGAATTTGAATTTGAAGAAGTTTTTTTATATTTAAGCTAAATAAACATTGGAAAAGTGTGTAGAAAATAAAGTTTTCGCTTGCTTTAAATTTTTAAAGAGATTGCCACATTTTGATAGACTTTAGATGAGACCTTGAATAATAAATATACTCAGACAATTCAAATAACGCTAAGTAATGAAACACTACTTTTCAAATAAATTTAAACCGCACAAATACTAAAGAATACTTCATTCAGATCATTCATAATAGTTCACAATAATGGAGACGCAATCGGTTCGATTTTTCTCTGAACTCGATTTATGTGCAGGAATTTTAATAAAGATTGAATGAAAGAGCTTCGTTTTATATTATTAATTGTAATAGATATAGGGTCAATGTACCACTAGCTGACCAAGCGCCAATACATGACCGAAATTCAAATATACGCGCCAATTAAGAAAATACGGCAGCCCCAGATGATAGTTTATTGTTTTTTCTATAAAGCAACATCATCTATAAAATAAAAACAAACCTTGCTGCCATTGGTTAGAAATATTGACATTTTTTCAACACGAAGATGTAATTAAGTAGGTGCCCCGTAAGTAATCACATTTTTTACTAAGAGTTTTTTATCGGGAGTTGATTGGGAAATCTTAATTTATCTTGAATGCAATCGATTACTCTTTATATGTCTTGTTATAGGCATAATGTTGAACCATTCTGTTATAGACTTTCGGCTTCATTTTTGGCATGAACAGTTTTTCATGATTTTTATCGGCCTGGTTATCTTTTGGAGCAACGAAAACAATTTTTCGCCTATTGTTGACCAGTATGGTCAGCTCTTGGTTCTTTATATTTTGCTAAGAAAGACTTGCTTTGGTTTGTGCTTATACCTACCTAATTTAACAAACCATATAAGCCGTAGTTAAGTCATAGCTTTATGTTGCATATTTCCAAAAGCTGACCACCGTAAGATTTTTATACCGAACTTAGTTGGTCAGGTTTCGGGGCCGAGAATATTATTAACCTTGAGTTGTCCACTTGATTTCCGTGACCAAGTGGTTTGATTTCATCAACCTATCTTTATTTATTAAATAAAATATTTATTTATTAAACAAAACTAATGTTCGAAGAAGGACATATTGTCCATTTTGAAAATGGTCAACTTTTAGAGTAATGATGGTCAGATATTGGTGATCAGTGGTCAAGTAATGGTGTTTTTAGCAGAAATAACTTTCAGAGTAGTTTTCATAAAACCTTTGAAGGTTATCAAATTGATATTAAGAACAATAGTTACAGTGAGTATTCAATTATCTGTGTCCCAAAAATAACATTGAACGTAAAACAAATAACCCGTTTTTTATATATAGCTAAAGATAAAACCGCTTAAATGGTCAACTAGTGGTACATCCACCCTATTTCCAATATATAATTCATATAGGTAATCATATTACAATAGCTGGATAATCAATTCAGTTTTGAAATAAATAAAATAATTCGATCCAGTAGTGCGATTGGAATTTAATAAATTGTTAAACATTTAACAACAATTAAAATTATTGTAATTTCAAGAACTTTACAGCAATAATAAATCAATATGATTTATAGCGCCTTCGTAAATTATTTGGATAGAGATAAATTTGTATAGTTTGCGAAACTTTGCTTTAATTTTTTGCAAGGGTAATTAATTTATAATATTTAAAGAGTAGTTAGATCGTTAAAGCGTCCATGTCATATTTCTAATTAATTATTTAATAGACTTTTTAAAAGAGATCATCTCTTTTACAGCCAACCATTACTTAATGGGATATGGATCTAACTGAAACCGCTGCTCTGCTTGATTCTCTTCTCGTTTCTCTTAATTATTATTATTTGATCATTTATTTCACAAGAAAATAATGCAGCTGCTGAGTTTTCTAAATAATATACTTACTGTAATGAATGAAATATTAACTGCCGTGCTTCGCAGTTCTATCCACACAGCTTTGCTCCGCTCCTATTGGTCTTAAGAGTGATGACATAATTATATAGCCTTCCTCGATAAATGGACTATCTAACATTGAAATTAATTTACAAACCGGACCCGCAGTTCCTGAGATTACCGCGTTCAAGCAAACAAACTCTTCAACTTTATAATATTAGTATAGAAAATCAAATATATAAAGTGCAGGTATACGCACTTAAGTTAAGAAGCTTTATAACTCGTGTAAATTATATTAAAGTACTTGTTAAACATTTATTACGCCGTTAAATTTACTCCTTGAAGCTTTTAGAGCTACTTGCAGTTCCGCTATTAATTAACTATTTAAGATTTTCCTTATTATTTAATGTGAATTTAGTTATTTAATGTGAATCTTAGATTAATTAGTATGACGTTAATATAATATATGGGTTAAGCTTAGATATTAAATAAATAGAATTAACGTAGGTAGTAAAAGTAACGTTCTATCTTCTTATTTTCTATCTTTATAATAAATTTTGAAACTATATTAACGATAAATGGGCTATCTAACACTGAAATAATTTTTCAAATCGGACCAGTAGTTCCTGAGATTCGCGCGTTCAAACAAACAAACAAACTCTTCAGCTTTATAATATTAGTATAGATATAAAGTTTGTATCACATACAATAGTAAACTATTTTTAACGCAGTACAGAATCTTCAATGAATTCCAAAACATTTGTATGCCACTAGTAAGGCGTCACCTAAAGCCCAGAAACACGTTTCTACCATTGCGAGTGTCGTTTCATGTAATCCGATGCGATTGAGATAGGAATCAGAACGAAATGATTGTAGAGAAATGATGTGCTTTATTTTTAGCAAACTTATAGTATTATTGAATTCAAATTGGTCGAGGACCTTGTTATTTTATAGGATATCTAGATCTTATGTTTTAAGTGTGGAATTACATTTTTTGTTTTTTATTTTTAAAGTTTGCTTCACACCTTTTTTAAAGCTTGTATCATATTTTTATAGTTTGTGTATAACAACTTAAAATAATTGGATATGGAGTTTCTTGCCGGTTCTTCTCCGTAAATACTGCTATCCGAATCGGTCGTAAATGTTAAAAATATGTAATGACGTTTCAAAAGTGCTTCTAGAAGTCTAATTGAATAAATAAATGTTTGAGTTTGAGTTTGAGTTTAATAAGAAGCATAAGCTACAATTCTTGCAATTTAAGAAATATTTAAATTTAAATTTTCAGGTTCTACCTTTTAAAAATAAATCGAAAACTAACACTATCACGACTAATATTATATCAGCTCAATTTTCTTTTAATTTCTGTACCACATGACGTCTACTTGCGTCAGTACACATGCACAAAAGGTAAAGGTGAGACCACACCGAGCCAGTAACTCTATCTAACTTTCTAAGACCTAGTGACACTGGGTTTTCTCTCCTCTGTAATTAGAGCGAACATTGATAGGGACACCTGATTACTTTTATGGTAAAGAATCGATTGTGTATGTTAATGTTTAATGTTTGCTTGTTTGGTGAATTGAATAATATGGAAAATAATGAATAATAATGAAATAAATATTTAGAACCGCAGCCTAAACACGTTCATGTAAAACGATCGAATACATAATAGGCTGATAATTAAAGCAATTTTTGCGTGACAATATATCGTGTACACTTTCCACAAACGCTATTTATAAGATCGCCACACGAAAGTAAATTTTTTACAAAGTTTTCCCCGTTGTAATGCGTCGCCTGAATTATGTATGGACTAGATAGCTATGTATTGTATAGACTGCTTTATGTTTCCTATGTGAGGTGTATATGTTGAGGTTTTGTGTTTATACGCTATGGGAGATAGAAAAATCCAAATTCGGAACGACATATTGCGAAAGGATTTTTACAGGATATGCTGCAGTTTACAGCTGATTATGAACAGTGTGTTTTTGTGTTTTTATTAAAGTTATATTATCTTCAGTGCTCCGTTGATATATTCGTAATTAATGTAGAAGTGTAATTCTATCCGCAAGTTTTAAAAGAAATCATCTTTTTAATTCCTACAAGCAAGAATGATTCCGTTTATGAAGCAAAGAAAGAGCTAATAAAGTTTGCTATATATCATAGTGTTCAGTGATAGTTTATTTATGACAAATTTAATATTTTACGTCGTCATTCGGAAATAGCCACAATTTAATTCGGCAATAAAACGTAGAACTTTTATCTTAATAACAAAAAGCATTCAAAAACCATTTTTTCACAAACAACTGAATTAAACTTACTACCTAGTGTATTTAAAAACTAACGCTAAATTGTTCATAATTTATTTTCTCACTGATAGACTATTAAACAGAAATTTAAGATTTTACTTTCCAATGAATTCAAATAGCAAAACAGCTCCGGTAAAAAACAAATACAATTGAAGTTGCTATATCCAAATTATTCATTTTTACACCCAATGTTTCCCATTGGGTGTAAAAATGAATAAAGAAACAAATAACGTATAAAAAGCGTAGGAAGCATTTATGGCAAAAACCGATATTGTCATATACACGTTTTTCTTTTAATTTATGACAGTTTACACTTCCTTACACGAATTGGTAAATAGTTTTTCAAAGGTAGTCTTTCCGGTTCTGTATTGATTTTCATTAACCAGTAATTGCACCTTATAAATTTCACGTGAGCCAGCCATAAAAAATCTTCTACGTTTTCATGACGAAATCATAAAAAATCTGACATAATATATTATTATATTGTACTTATGGAAGGGACTAGAACATGCTTCCTGAATTTGTGTTCACCGACGAGTACAATATGGGCATCTTCAAGCGTAGAGTGAACGGGTACCTACTAGGGAAGTAGGTACCATCTTAGGTCACATCTTAGCCTTCCATCAGGCAAGATTGTGGTCAAATTCTTCCCTATCTAGAATTAAAAAAAAAAATAATGCACATTACAATCATAGGTTTTGGCATGTACCTATCTTGAAAAAAGCTAAATATTTCATATGCTTGTCTGAACAGACAAATTATAGTCCTTTTCCTATAATTTTAGTGAAGATAGTTGTTATATCAGTAAATTGGCAGTGTTAATACAATATTAAAAAAGGCATTACCTAACATCATGTGCAAAATGTTATCTTATATTCTATAATGTTATCATAATATTAATTTGGATATAAATAAGACAATCGTTACACAAAATAAAACACTTCTCGATAATAAAAACGAATGTCTTATATATTTTCGACACGAATCACGAGCCCAACTCAAACATATTATCTTACATACAATATTAAATATAAAAAGCTATCAGAACAGATGTTCCATTCTTCCAATTCTCGAACATTCTTGAATTCTTAACTAAATTTATCTTCGCCTGAGGTTAAAGACCTGTATTGTTATTCAGGATCTTCAGTCACGTGGAAATCCTTTATGATTTTGCTATGGAAACAATTATGAGTCTGTATATCAGGCTTCGATACAACTACGTAGTTACTATCTTAAAAATACAGTTAAAAATATAGTTACTATCTTAAAAACAAATAATTTTAGGATTCATATTATAGGCTTTTTGTATGTTATACTGCGTTTTTGTGAAGAAAAAATACAGGATATTATATTACTGTTTCAATTAATCTTTATGCTAAACCAAGTAATATTAAACGACGAACTTAACTTTATTACCTAAAGTTGGATGTCTTTACAATAATATTATGTTTTTGTAGTTTCTTGAATATCACATACATATCAGCAATTAATAAACAATTCGTCTCTCTGATTAACTCACTTACTTTGTAGGTTTCCACTTATTACGAAATTGTTTACGTGTAGAAAATGTGGCAACACTATTACTTATTCAAAGAATCTAATACAAATAAAAGCTTTGTTTTTAATTTGTTTTTTTAGTAATTACGTTTATAACAAAAAGATTAATAAATTATACAACTTATTATATTAACGTTATATTATGTATAACACGTAGTTCGTAGGTAAGTGTAGACTTATTCCTATGTTATAATAAATAAATGATAGATTAGTAATTTCATAAAATAATATATTAAATTATGACGTCTTTCTTTCTTTCTTTCTTTCATTACTACTACTTATGTAGGTAATAATATGATATTCATCTAATTTTAATATCATGTAACATGGTATTTAAAAATTGAAATAATAAACGGTATGTAATATTGTATTATTATTTATTGGCGAAGAATTTGCCAGAATGAATATAGTTTACTTCATTGTTGACTTGAGACATTTGTTTCAGAATTTTTCAAGACACGCGAAAACAAAATTATACGATAAATAGTATAGTAGTTTCAACATATTTCATATTTCATCGAGTCCTTATACGATTAATTTCTTTAAAAAAAACTTTATGTCTGTTTCAGTCCTCAAAGGATTAACTTATAAAAACTGAGTTAACTTCTTTTGAAGTCGGTTAATTGAAATATTTGTGATAAGCCCCGAGCATCGACCAACAAAAGAAAACGAAGTATTCCCTGAAAAAAACTAATATGTTCAATGTGCCGATATTTATCTTGTCCTTACCTGGAAGGCAAATGTTTATCGTCTGTACAAAGTGAAATTCGTTCGCAAAATAATAAAAGTGAAATAATATTTTTATCAAATACTTTACGGGGTCTTATAAATTGAGAGCTGAGTCAATATAGTACATAGTGATTGGTTTATCTTATTTTATGTGTAAACTTGTGCTAGTTTAATGTCTCTTTGAATTACTTCAGGTTGGAAAGAAATTTCGAATAATATTTATCGTGTTTTCAATAACAAGGAAAGTTATAAATATCATTAATACATTTAATAAAATCTCATTCTAATCGAGTGAAGAAAATTAATATCAAAATACTGTAGTTATAGTACTCTATTTCAGATTTAAAATCATTTTAGGAATATTCCATATATCACAATATGTTTAAGCATTTAGAAGTTACAGTACTAAATAACAGAAGAACCTACATAATATAAGAATCCTTAAAATATATTCAAAGTAGAACAACTATTTTAATATCCCTTATTCGTATAGATTAACTACAAATATTTTCAATTAGTTTTGTGTGAAGCCTTAATTATTTTAAGCCCAACATAGTTTTACGCAATTGTTTATAAGCTGAGGTCTACGATTAAATATTAATTATGTTGGAGCTTAATTTGATGGTGAGCTTTTATTATAGAAATGAAGTATATAATAAACTAGCTTTTCATCCGCGGCTTCGCCCGCTCCGTTTATAATTAAATAAATTATATAAGTTGGAAATAAAACCTTCCTGTCTATTAAAACAAAACCGCATCAAAATCCGTTGCATTATTTCAAAGATCTAAGCATTCATTGGAAAAGACAGACAGCGGGAAGCGACATTAGAGCCTTATATAGAGCTAATAAAAATAATAATAATGAATGAATGAGCATGCTTTATTGCTTTTAAAATAAATACATAAAATAAAAACAAAACTTAAACACCAAAGGGTGATCTTATAGCTAAGTAGCGATCTCTACCAGGCAACAATAGGCATAATATAAAATAATAAATGTTATGGAAAAAGAGAGCTTTATATTATTAGAATTTTGAAATTGAATTATTATTACTATCATGATTTAGCTATCTAAATATATTATACAGTACTGAATACAGTTCACAAAGAAGCACACAAAAATACTCCCAAAGGCTTTCACCCAAATCTATTTAAACTGTTAACAATAAATCGTGCAATAAGGTCGACAATGCTCTGAAACAAATCCATTTGTTCTATTCATAGTAATGGATTACGTAATAAAAATTTATTTTCCCGGATATGATCATAAATTTTTGGAAGTATATCTGTAAATATTCTCTTACCGTCAGGTGACCTATTGCACGCCTCATAAGCGAAGCGTTGAGGTGGGTACTACTGTCAC